>PVJI01021495.1:0-27874 GCA_004026765.1 Micronycteris hirsuta
AAGTATTTCCACTAAGATTAGACAGAAGGCAAGGATATTCCCTCTTACCATTCCTTTTCATCATTGTGCTTGAAATACTATGTATTTTACTAAGATAAGAAAAGTAAATAAAAGTTGTATAGAGTGAGAATGAAGAAATATCAATATAAATGTCTTTGTTTACAGGTGACATTACCAGCCACACAGAAAATTTAAAAATTTGACAAAAGAAAAATCTTAGACCTAATAGACATTATAGAAAGTTTGCAGGATACATGGTTAATATATAAAAATCAATCATTTCCATAGGTACCAGCAATGAACAAGTAGATTTTAAAATTAAAAACACAAAACCATTTATATTCACATCACAAAAAATAAAAAACTTAGGTATAATCTAACAAAATATGTCCAAGGTCTTTACAAGGAATACTACTAAACTCTGATAAATAAAATCAAAGAAGAGCTACATAAATGGGGAGTTTATTCCATGTTCATGAATCAGAAGATTCAACATCACCAAGAAGGCAACTTTTCCCAATGTGATTTAATGCAATCCCAATCAAAAGCCCAGAAAGTTAAACTGTGGACATTAAGAAACTGATTGTAAAGTTGATAGGGCAAGGCAAAAAATCCAGAATAGCCAACACAAACTGATTGACAACGTCAAATTACTAACACTACCTGACTTCAAGACTTATTATAAAGCTACAGTAATCAAAATAGTGTGATGTGGCAAAAGAATATACCGATATCAATGGAGCAGAATAGAGAACATAGAGATAAGATCCCATACATGTAGTCAGTAGATCTTTGACAAAGGAGCCAATTTTAGGAGAAGATGATACAATGGAGCAAAGAGATTCTTTTTAACAAATGATACTGGAACAACTGGACATCCACAAACAAGAAAGTTATGAACCTTACACCCTTCACAACAAATAACACAAAATGGATCATAGATCTAAACATAGAATGCAAAACTAAAACTTTTAGAGGACAATATAGGAGAAAACTTAGATGGACTAGGTATGAAAATGGCAATTTAAATACAACACCAAAGATATGATCCATAAAAATATAATTACTATGCTGGACGTCATTAAAATTAAATAATTCTGTTCTGTGAAAGGCATTATCAAGAAAATGAAAAGATAAGCCACAGACTGGGAGAAAATATTTGCAAAAGATTCATTTTATAAAGGACTATATTAAGCAAAATACATGAAGAATGAAAAACTCAAAAATTTAAAAAAAACCTGAATAAAAACTGAGTCAAATACCTTAAAATATACCTCACCAAAAAAAAAAAAAAAGATACACAGATGGAAAATAAGCATATAAAAAGGCTCCACATCATATGTCATCAAGGAAGTACAAACTAAAACTACAATTAGGTACCACTACATATGCATCAGAACGGACCCAAACTGACACCACCAAGTGCTGGTGAGCACATGCAGCAATGGGAACACTCACACATTGCTAGTGGAGATGCAAAATGGCACAGCCACTCTGAAGACAGTTTAACAATTATTAAAAAACTAAAGATGCTGTTTCCATACAATTTAGCAATGGTATTCCTTAATATGTACCTAAAGGAGAAGAAAATGTGTCTATATAAAACCATGTACATTTATATTTATTGAAACTTTATTTATTATTTCCAAAATTTGGAAGCAATCGCGTTTTCCTTCAGTAGGTGAATGAATAAACAAACAGTGGTCCACTTAGACAAGGACATATTATTATCCAGTTCTAAAAAGATCTGCGCCATCAAGTCCTGAAAAGACACAGAGGAAACTCAAATGCATATTACTAGGTGAAAGAAGTCAATCATCAAGTTGTACTTTAAGGTCATAGTAATCAAACTGGCATAAAAACAGACACATAGATTGATGGAACAGAATAGAGAATGTGGAAATAAACACACATATTTAGAGTCAATTAAATTTGGCAGAGGAAGAAAGCACATACAATGGGCTAAACATAGTCTATTCAATAAACGGTGTTGGGAAAAATGGACAGATACACACAGAAAAATGAAGCTAGACCACCTCCTTACTACGCACACAAGAATAAATTAAAAATGGAATAAGATTTAAATTTTAGACCTGAAACAATAAAAATCCTAGAAGAAAACTTAGGTAGCAAAATCTCAGACATTGCTTGTTGTAATTTCTTATCAGATATATCTCTCCAGGCAAGGAAAACAAAATAAAAAATAAACAAATGGGACTACATCAAACTAAAAAGTTTTGCACAGCAAGGGAAACCATCAACAAAATAAAAAGACAACCTATAGAATAGGAGAACATCTTCACCAATATATCTGAGCCACACGAGCCAGGGCAACAACTGATAAGGGGTTAATATCCAAACTTTACAAAGTACTCACAAAACTCAACACTAAAAAAACACACCAAATACCCCATTATAAAATGGGCAAAGGACCCTAATAGACACTTCTCCAAAGAGGACATACAGATGGCCCATAGACATGAAAAGATGCTCAACGTCACTACTCATCAGAAAGATGCAATTAAAACCCCAATGTTCATAGCAGCACATTTCACAATAGCCAAGTGCTGGAAACAACCTAAGTGCCCGTCTACAAATGAGTGGATCAAGAAACTATGGTACATTTACACAATGGAATTCTACGCAGCAGAAAGGAAGAAGGAGCTTATACCCTTTGCAACAGTATAGATGGAACTGGAGAGCATTATGCTAAGTGAAGTAAGCCAGGCAGTGAGGGACAAATACCATATGATCTCACCTTTAACTGGAACATAATCAACAAAAGCAGAAAGCAAGCAAAACATAATGAGAGACATTGAAAGTAAGAACAGTCTGACAGTGGCCGGGGGGAGGGGGGAGGGGTCAATGGGGAGAAGGGTTTTCAGGAGCCACTATGGAGGACACATGGACAAAGCCAAAGGGGAGGAGGGAGGCGGGGGAGGGAGGTGGGGTTGGAGAGGGCAGGGGAGGGGAGGAGAGAGGATGCAGACAACTGTAATTGAACAACAATAAAGTAATTATTAAAAAAAAACAATAAGTTACCATTTACACCTGTCAGAATGGTTATCATCAAAAACAACAAGTGCTGGTGAGGATGTGGAGAAAGGAGATCCTTTTTGTACTGTTTGTGGGAATGAAGATTGGTGCCATCATTGTGGGAAGCAGTATGGAGATACCTCAAAAAATTAAAAATGGATCTGCCTTTTGACTCAGCAGTCCGAGTTCTGGGAATATATCCTGAGGAATCCCAAACGCTAATTCAAAATAACATAAACACCCTATGTTCATTGCAGCATTATCTACAATCACTAAGATGTGGAAGCAGCCCAAGTGTCCATCAATAGATGAGTGGACAAAACAACTATGCGACATTTACACAATGGGATACTACTCAGACATAAAAATGAAGAAAGTGTTACCCTTTGGTAGCATGGATGGACCTGGAAAACGTTACACTAAGTGAAATAAGCCAGTCAGAGAAAGGCAAGTACCATGTGACTTCACTCACACGTGGGATCTAGTGAACAGAGGTAGAGCAGGATGACAGGTGGGGCAGCGGTGGGAGGTTAGGTGGTGGAGAGATTGAGCAAAACAGAAACAGTACTCGTGGGCATGGACAGGAGTTTGCTGGGGGGTTGTATAATGGGACTAAAAAATAATGTAAAACAATATAATAAAGATTAAAAGTAACCACAAGACAAAAAGAAAAGAAAATGCTACATAAGATCACAACCATATCACATGCCCAAGAAGGTTAAGCTGTAGAGATGGAAAGCAGTCAGTGGTTGCCAGGGTTGGGGTTGGTGAAGGAATGCTTGGGCAGAGCAGAGAGGATATTCAGGGCACTGAAAACACTCTGCATGATATCATAATAAGGAATACATTTCGTTATATATTTGTCCAAATCCCGAGGTATGTAGAGGATCTCCGTGCCTTCCCATCAATTTTGCCATGGATTAATAACACTTAAAAAATGTCTTAATTAAAAAAATAAAAGTCCATAAAATTGTAGCAAATCATATATTTGATAAGGGACTTGTATCCAGAATATATAAATAATGCCTACTACTCAGCAATAATAAGACAAACATTCCAATTTAGGAAATGGGAAGGAACTGAAATCTATATTTCTCAAATAAAAAAGGTATAAATAGCCAATAGGCACTTGAAAGATGGGCAAATCTAGGCATGTGAGTGTGTAAATTAATTAACTCTTCTGAGCCTTAATTATTGCATCTTTAAAATCAAAAGAACAACGATGATCATAATAGGATTATAGCTGAAGTGCTTACTAAATATGATACTTTATTTTGAGTAAGTCTCTATTACAAGAAGTACATATGTGGTGAATATTCTTTATTTCCTTTTACAAGCAGTGCTTTTAATAGCACAATGTTGGAAACAGATTAGATGTTCATAAAACACAACTTGTTTTTCTCATTGGAGTTTAATATAGACTAAACATATGCAAATGAAACAATACCTATTTTTGAGTTCCCTAAAATTAGTTTTATAGATACTTTGCTATTAATTTTTATAATATTCTTTAATTTAGTTTGTCTTTGATTATACATTTTGTTTCCCCACTTACTCTGGTTCTATACGTTATTTATCCCTACCACCAATTATAATCACAGACACGGTGCTTAATTTGCTGTAATGATCGTCAGTACCTGCAGAGATAAAGCTGCTTAAATCAAGACCAAAGTGGAACATAATATGTGTTTGGATTCTGTAGTTTCTAAAGAGGAATAAAAGTCTAGGGTTAAACATTAGCTTCAGAAATACTGTTTACCCCTAATTGAAAATGTATTGGAACTAGCTTCCCCCAAAATAAAAACTACTAAACTGAGGGAAGTAGATTATGTGTGTATTATTTGCAGAGTCACAGTAATAAAAACAAAAATCATATTAGTTAGAAATTATATAGTGTTCATTATATGTCAGGTGCTGCTATGTGGCTTTTATATATATTAACTCATTTAAAAACCCTAAATATATGTTTATTTTTGCTTAGATTTGTACTATTAGCATTGTAGGCTTGTAGGCTGTTCTTTGTCTCTTATTTTAAACTGGTAATCAGGTTCTCGATTATTGGAATACATACTTTTAAAATGCTTAAAGTTGGATGAGTTCTGTACTGATAAAATTAGTAAAATCACTGTGGAAGAGATTACTGTTTGTCTCACATATACAGGGTCCAGCACAAATAATGCCACTGTTTTATTACAAAATATTTTATTATAAAACCATAAGCATGTAATTCTATAACACAACAATATCATACTCAAGCATACCATATGACAATTTAGGTGAAATGTTCAAATTAAAACTATAAATTATGACACCTATATTATTACCCTACCAGCCACATTCAGGCAGAGCCTGTATTTTCTCTCTGTTTCTACAGAAATAAAACTTATAATATTATCTCAACACATAGTCACCCTGGAAAAAGTCCTACAGTCCCTAACTTTTCCTACAGTTATAAGTGGCCATGCTATGAAGTTTTAGCAGTTAAGCAGAAGTGGAGTATGGAACTGTTGCTGCTGTAACAAACTACCATGATCTCAGCCGCTTAAAACAACATGACTTTAAATTTTGCAGTTCGAGAGGTCAGAAGTTTAAAACAGGTCTCTCTGGGGTAAAATCAAGGTAAATCTACAAGGCCATGTTCCTTCTAGAAGCTCTGAGAGAAAAATCTGTTTCCTTGCCTTTCTTAACTTCTAGAGGTCTCCTGCATTCCTTGGTTCGTGGTTTCTTTCTTCATCTTCAAAGCCAGCAGCGTAAAATCTTCAAATATCTTTCTGACTCTGGCACTGAGTCTTCTGCCTCCTTTTTTCACTTACAGGGACTCTTGTAATTATATTGGACCTATAGGGATAATCAGGATAAATTCTTCAAATCAAGGTCTGCTCACTAGCAACTTAAATTCTGTTGTAAATTTCTTTCTTGTTATAAAACAACAAATTCAATTTCCAGTGGCATCTTTGTAGTCCATTATTCTGCCTACCACAGAAACTTTTCACCATTATGTCCTTTAAAGGAAGTGGCTATTTTTGCTTCATATTTAGAATGTAAACATTGATGTTTGGAACTAGAGTATGATGTGAATTTGGGAGTGAGGACAGTATGGGAAAGCTCAATACAACAGCAATAACAACCGCAGTGGTAGTCAATCACACATAAGGCTATAAATATACTCCTCACCTTGCAATATGACCTTACAATTCCTCCCATCAAGAGATAGAGTCTCCACTCCTTGAATATGGGATGAACTAGCTCTTCCTTTTGGCCAGGGTGGCAGCAACAAACAGGATACAGTCATAGATTTAGACAAAAGTTTGTACACTAGAACTTGCCCTTGTCACTCTTAGTACCCATGCCACCACTGCCATGTGAAGAAGCTCCGGCTAGCTCACTGCAGGATGACAAAACACATCAGCAGAAGGCCCAGTCAACCCGCTTCCTCAATGAGTTCATGATCAAGTCAGCCCCAGTAGGCCTACCGGCAGACCGCAGACTTATGAGGAAGCCCCACCTAGAGACTAGCCACATGCCTCCCAAACCAGCCCAAATTGCTAATCTGAAGAATTGTGAACAAGGGAAATGGTTGATATTTTAAAACACTAGTTTCGGGACTAGTTATAAGTTCGGGACTAGTTCGGGATATATAAGTTAGCATATATATAATTTACTCTATCCCCAGAAGTGTTCTGAGTTCATTATATGTATTAACATGCTTAATTCTCACAACCCTGGGAGACATTTAATATTATTTCAATTGTATACTTGTAAAAATGAAGCGTGGAGATGGAGTTATATGTCATGAGGATAGTAAGTAGTGAAGATAGACTGAACATAAACGGTATTGCACCAGATACCATCTTCTCAACTGTCACATTCTACCGCCCTCTGACAGAAGAACCCTTAGGTATGGCACATGGGGAGCCCAGGGCTACCCATTAGAATTTTCTTTCAATAAGTTTTAGTGTGGGTATTCTGCACCAGTAACAGTCAAACCTAAATTGAATGAATGGAGAGTTTGATACCTGGATTATTGTGCTAAAAATAAAAAACCTAAGCTAAAGGAGGCCTTAGTACCAGATAAAATGAAATTTTCAAAATGTAGGTAGGTATTCATTAGCTATTTCTACATGCTTAACAGAGAGTGTTACTGAGACTAGATTTACCAGCCAAAAAATAGAGTTGAAAAAGATTACTACCCTGCTTACAAACGTGTTCTATACCTGCAGTGGGCAATTTTCACTTATTGAAAGTCCAATTATTTTGGGGACTCAGAGGGCTGAAGAAACAAATGTGGTGTTATGCCAAACCAGAGCCATTACTGATGGTAGCTCTCAAACATAGACTTCTATGTGGTAAGACTGTCTCCCCAAGCCAATTTCAAACTCATTTTATTCTCTGTAGCAAAGACCAAATTAAGTTAGTTCTTTTTCCACCCAAATCTATGTTGCTGATATTCTCAAAGTAGTTAAATTAATATGTATTAACAATATCTTTGGCTGCAATTTTTGCACATAGAGAGTCTTGGCACAAAAAAATCACTGAAAAAACTATCAAGTTTTGAGGGAAATTATACTGTCAAAACCAAAAGCCTTGTCTGAAAATACCCATAATTGCTTACACCATTAAGAAGCAGCAAGCCCAATCACAGGCAAGCAGGAAACCCTGGGAGGAAGCAGAGACCATCATGTGGGCTGTACTCACCACTGCAAAGCTCAGATGGTGGAGTCCATAAGAAATGATCTCCTGTTGTAGAAGGAAGTCTTTTCTAGTCTTTCCCTTTAGGATGTGACTGCTGTGTATTTTTCCACCCTTCATTTTTCATTTCATTGTTTTTGTTCTGTCTCTACACTTGAGTCGTAGGAATAAGACTATTCAGAAGATTTTAAATTGTGGTATAGTTTATTGGAATATGAGGACCTATGTCTAGCATATCCCTGAGAAGCTTTGGCCTATGAGCTGATAGAAAAATTGAATAAGACTCTGGGATGCCTTCCATGGGAAGCTATACTACATTTTAAATGTGGTAAGAAGGATCTTCATAGACATTTTAGTGTGGAGAATACTAACTATTCCATAAGATTAGTTTACTTCTTTCTAAGTAATAGAACATTGCCCATTCAGAACAATGATTTGAAATTTTGCATTTTCTCTTTTAACTATATATGGTCAGGTGATATCATTGGCTAATAACACATAAGAAGAAAAGGTGTGTGCAATTTCCAGGTATTTCCTTTAAGTGGCAGGGGCTATGTCCTTCTCTTTTGTACTTCTACCTCTTGCTGGACGGAAAACAGATTGCTGGAGGTTGGGAGTGTCCTCTTGGACTACAAATTGATCTTTGACCTGGAGGCTATGCAGGGTTGGGCAACAAATTAGATGAAACCTGTGTCCTGGGCACCATGAGGTGCTACAATAGCTCAAAAATTTCCAATCCCACTTCTACTTTTAAATTACTATATTTTATCACTCACAGATGAATTTAACCCCAAATAGTCACAAAAATTCATGTCTTCTGAAATTGTCACATGCATAAAGACATGTACACACATACCACCTGTATAAATTCCAGTAAGTGTCCTCAATTTAATACAAATTAATGAATACCTACTTTTTAAACTTCTTATGTGCTTTCCCGGTGCTGCAAGAGAGAGAGCAGATAAAACATATGGACATATAACAACTTTAAGTCATTTCAGTGACAGAATAACTAACTATAAAACTACTAAATTCTATTCAAGTATTTATTAAGTCAAAAATATTTATTGAGCCCTGGCTGGTGTGGCTCAGTGGATTGAGTGCTTGCCTGCAAATCAAAGGGTTGCTGGTTCAATTCCCAGTGAGGGCACATGCCTGGGTTGTGGGCCAAGTCCCAGATGGGGGGCATGTGAGAGGCAACCACATACTGATATTTTCCTCTCTCTCTTTCTTCCTCACTTTCCCTCTGTTTAAAAATAAATAAATAAAATATTTTTAAAAATCATGTTTAAAAATGTTTATTGAGTACCCACATTTATGTCACAGGGATAGTAAGTACTATCAATGTAGATAGCAGTGAAAAAGCATTAAAAATTTCTGCCTTTATAAAACATTCATTATAGTGAGAAAAAAGATATCATGATAAATACTCCATTTCAAGGATCCTCATTCTATTTTCCAAGAAACATTTATAAAGGACACATAGACAAAGCTAAATGGGGGTAGGATTGAAGATGGGAGGTGGGGATGGGGGGACAGTGGTGGGGGAAAAAGAGACAACTGTACCTGAACAACAATAAAAAATAAATAAACATGTGTTTTTTAAATTGCCAAAAATATAGCATGTGTTAATACTCTGAAACCATAATATACATTTCATCAGTGACATGACATCTAATTGACAGAATTTCTACAAAGTATTACAAAATGTTGTAACTTACAACAATTGAGAATATTTTTGAGTTACTAAGATAAGGTAATTAAAACCATAATAATAATAATCATAACAGGGTCAAGATTGCAGTGTAGGTAAATGCAGTTGGTGTTTGCATCCTCCCATAACCACATCAAAAACACAAAAACTACAGAATAACCATCATTCATAACCACCTGAAATCTAGCTGAACCAAAATACTACTACTGAGGATAAAAAGTAAACAAACAAACAACAAAGAAAACATATCAAGAATGTTAGGAGGGGCAGAAATGCAGAACAGGCTGGTTCTACATCCACATGTGGAAGATAAAAATCAGGAGAGATACCTTGACTGCGGAGGTCCCCCCTGAGGATCGAGGCCCCTAGCCAATGCTTCCAGTGCTAGGAAGAGAAGGCCCCATAACTTCCACATGTAAAAATCAGCAGAGATTGTGGCTGAATGAGACGGAGGGCTACTGGAGTCCCAGGAATTTTCTCTTAAAAGGCCCACACATGGACTTACTTTGACTCACTCCCTCTAAGCTCCAGTCCTGGGGCAGCAGCTCCAAAGGCACTAGAAACATGTATGGAGGAACTGAATTGTCTGACATCAGGGTGAGAGCTGGAGGGGCAGCTTTCTCTCACACAGATATGCTGGCAGATGCCGTTGTTCTTTTGACGAGCCCTTCCCTCACAGAGCTGGCAGGCTGGCACCATAACTGGTCTCCATCAGCCTGGCTACCACTGTCCATCCCACTGTGATGATTCCCTGAGTTCACCACCCCATTAACCTGCAGGCCCACCCAAGTTATTTCCAGTGGCTTCTCCATACAAATGGCCTGTTTTGGCTCATGTTTCAGATTTTCCTAAAATCTCTCAAACAAGCAGCATCTGGCCTCAGAATGCCCTGTACCTCTCACTAAGTGGCCTCCGTCCCATCACTAGTGGCAGCCACCCTTGGTTCACAGCTTGGTCTCTCTGGGAACCTCTAAGCCCAGCACAAGCAGTAGGCATCTTCAGATTGCTTTTCGGTTCGTGTCCGGTAGCCCCAGGCAGAACATAGCTGGTGTATACCCTTGGCCTGTACCTCCTGGGAGGTCCCAGAGTCAGCACACCCAGTGGACAGCTTCAGACCACATTGAAACACCACTCAACCACCTCCACAAATGACACACTCAATGGGAAGTCTCAGCAGGCACCAAAGCCCCACTGAAGTAAGTCCTACCTTGTGGATCCTCCACAGTGAGGACCCTCCACAGTGGCTGCAGGCAGTCCTTGCAGCAGATCAACCTGGGAGTTAATCCTTTCAACTAATATGCCAACAGCAATCAAAGTTCAACTGAAACAGGAGGGTGCACACAGCCCACATGGGGTGGGGTGCACCTGGAATGCCCAGATCAGATGAATGGGGAGGTTGTGCTACTGGACCCTACAGGACCCTTACTACACTAGGCTACTCAGCTAAGCCTGGCAAACATAGCAACTCAACCTAATGCATAGAAATGAACACAGGGAGGTGGCCAAAATTAGGAGACAAAGAAACACTTCCCAGATAAAAGAATAGAACAAAATTCCAGAAAAAGAACTAAACAAAATGGAGACAAAAAATCTACCAGGGACAGAATTCAAAACACTGGTTATAAGGATGCTCAATGAACTTACAGAAAAAGTGGGTGAACTTAGTGAGAACTTCAAGAGCATAAAATAGCACATGGAAACCATAAAAAAGAACCAGTCAAAAATGAAGGATACACTAACTGAAATTAAGAATAATTGCACAGGAGTCAACAGTAGAGTAGATGAAGCCAAAAATCAAAAAGAATTTGGACTATAAGGAAGCAAAAAATGCCCAATCATAATAGCAGAAAGAAAGAAGAATCCAAAAAATGAGGATAGTGTAAGGGACCACAGAAGTAACTGTGAGCATATCAACATATCATGGAATGCTGGAAGGATAAGAAAGAGAGCAAGAAACTGAAAACCTATTTAAAAAAATGATGACAGAAAACTTCCCTAATCTGGTAAAGGAAATAGACATATAAGTCCAAGAAATTCAAAAAGTCCCAAACAAAATGAACTCAAAGATGCCCACACAAAGACACATCATATTAAAATTCAAAAGGTTAAAGACAAAGAGAGACTCTTAAGAGCAGCAAGATAAAAAACAAACAAACAAACAAACAAAGAAAACAGTTAACTATAAGTGAGTTCCCATAAGACTATCAGAGGATTTCTCAACAGAAACTTTGTAGGCCAGAAGAGATCGGCAAGAAATATTCAAAGCAATGAAAAATACGGACCTACAACCTACCTAGCAAAGTGACATTTAGATTAAAAGAACATATGAAGGGCTTCCCAGAAAAGAAAAAGCTAAAGGAGTTCACCGTGACCAAACTAGTTTTACATGACATCTTAAAGGGTCCTCTTGAAGGAGAAGATGAAGAAGGAGGAGGAGGAGGAGGAGCAGAAGGAGGAGGAGGAACAGGAGGAGGAGGAAGAGAAAAAAGGAGGATGAAGAGAAGAAGAAGAGATTAAAATATTAACAAAATAGCAAAAAACACATATCTATCAACAATTGAATCTAAAAAAAGAATGAGTAAGCAGAAAAGAAACAGACTGATAGATGCAGAGAACATTTTGACAGTTGCCAGATGGGAGGGAGTTTGGGGGATTGGTGAAATAGGTAAAGGGATTAAGAAGTACAAATTGGCAGTTACAAAACAGTCTTGGGGAATATAAAGTAAAGCGTAGGGAATATAGTCAATAATATACTAATAACTGTGTATGGTGTCAGATGGGTATGATATTTCTAGGAATGATCACTTAGTAAATTATATAATGTTTAATCTCTGAGGTGTACACCTGAAACTAATATAATATTGTATATCAACTGTAATTGAAAAATAAAGAATATTTTAAAAACATAATAGTAAAAAATTATAAAAATGACAAAAAATTTAAACAAAGACTTCATAACCTATCCAATAATCACATACTGATTTTGTGTGATGTATGTATAGGGTGGAACAAACTTAGGTTTCCAGCTGTGAGTACACAAAGTACAGAGTGTACTCTTCTATTATTATTTATTCATTGTTGCATTATTTTCCATATGAACAACTGTAAATCTATGTTTGCCCACTCTGGTGGTATTAACTGCTGACAAGAAAATATATAGCAGAGATGAATCTGTTCAATTTGGGACAAAAGGTATTGAAATTCTACGTAGAATGGCACAAAAGCCTCCCGATGGTGTAGTGTTATTGTATGGATTTAATGAGGTGAGAGAGTGAACTGTGAAGATCTCTGAGAGATGATCATCCAAAGCTGAAGGCACAACAGTCACAAAGAATCTGATTGTTACCATGCCTTCCTTGCTCAGAAAATGCACACACATACACATAAACTCACACAAAATCATACTGACAAGTGTGTCTCAAGCAGAAAGAATAAAAGAAACAGAGAAGTAATGGAGGGCCAGGGCTTTTAAATCAGACATAGGGCTTTATAAATCAGAGTAATGATTTTGTCTTTGAGTCCTCTGTTTTCTCAGCCAGTCATTTCATACTTATCTAAAATATTCATGATGTGAAAAGTGCCACTGAGAAAGGTACCCAAGAACTTAAAAGGTTCTAGTCACCAATTCGTGTTAGGGGCAGAGAACACTTTGCTCTATTTCATTCCCACCGGCACATGCAAAGATTGAATCTTCACATAACTCAGTTGTCACATGATGACCTTAGGAAATTTCAGAAAGCCGTAAGGCCTAAGAATGTAATTAATAATAAACCCTGAATAACCTAAGGACATATATTCACTGGAATCCATTGTCGGGAAAACGGGGAAAGCACACATAGATACATTGACATACAAGGAATGCAATGAACAGTTACACGAAGGTGCAGTCTCATACTCGGTCTCCGGTTTGACTTTAACATTCAACTTCCTACTAGAATATTTGAACCAATGTGCCCACATTTAAACTTAAATTTGATCCATACATCATGCTTCATGCATGGCCTTTCAACTGGTCTTTTAAGACAATACAGAAAATTCAAGAGCCTATGACTTCAGTATTAGAAAGTCACAAAGTAAGCCTATCCTTCTAGTTACTTGAGCATATTAGTAAACAAAGGGATTTCACTAAGAAACCCTAGATAATATATTCTCTCTTACCAAGGCTATGATTAAGGTATTTCTAATGTCATATTGTTATCTTCTTTACATTAGTCAGGAATTAATTTAAAAACAAATTCTGACACAAAAATGTATTTTCATTAATATATTTTTTCAAATCTGATTGATAAACAAAATAGAGACAGACTCGTGTATATAAAAAATAGACTGACAGCTCTCAGGATGCAAGGAGTCGGAGGCTGAGTGAGAAGGACAAAAGGATTAAGCAAAGAAAAGAAAAGAAAGACCTATGGACACAGGCAATAGTATGGTGATTACCAGAGGGAAGGCGGAAATAGGAAGACAAATGGTAAATGTTACCAAATGCATTATGAGCAGCATACAGTAGGTTCAATAATTGGTGGCTCCATTTTAAGATTTTTACTTTATAGAAGCATCCGCTGAATTAACTAAATATGTTTTGATAGCTTCCCATAAAGTCTAACATCATAATTGAATTTTAAGGAGCATTCTGAATGCTAACAGAAAAATAGATACAAATGGTTTTTAAGTACTTATTAAAAGAATTGATACAATGAAACTGTACACATTTTGTGGTATCACACTTAATTTTAAGTAGAAATTATAGAAGGCTTGTGGGAAAATATCATTATGATGTGTATTATTCTCTGTACTTGAAATGAAATGAAGATATAAGTACTTTTATATATGCATTTTAAACTCTAATTAAGTTCTTCTTTTCGCAAGTATTAAATTCCTGCTACCCACTTTTAATAACTAGTCTCCTTTCCTTGACCTTCCTGTGACTTTGTATCCTTTCCTGGTGTGTATTACATAAATGAGCTCTTTTGAAAGAGGTAAGTAAGCATCCTCCATGCACATGTTATACAGATGTGCAATGCAGAGGTCTATTGTACTTTGCAAAGAATTCATCAAAGAAAAGATACAGCAAACATTTTTGTAATTATGCAAAAACTTCTAGATGGCTTAGCTTTCCCTACATAACAATAGATGTTTTTGTTCTGTGGATATAGGTTTAAAACAATATCTTTTTAATTAATTCACATGTCAGATATCACTTTGATCTTATCTGACTTTTATCACTTTAATCTATAAATAGTCCTAATCACTAGAAAGAAAATAGCAGCAAAATGTTTACCTGTTAATATTTTTATAAAATATGTGGGCCTTGTAAGTATTTAAAGTTATGTTAAAACATTAAGTTTATCTTTAATGAAATGACCAGATAAACATTTATTTTATTTTATTTTATTAAATATTTTATTTATTTATTATTTTTTTAGAGAGAGGGGAAGAGAGGGAGAAAGAGAGGAAGAGAAACATCCATGTATGTTTGTCTCTTGCATGCCCCCTACTGGGAGACATGGCCCCAGCCCCAGGCATCTGCCCTGACTGGGAATCAAACCAGAGACCCTTTGGTTTGCAGGCAGGCACTCAATCCACTAAGTCACACCAGCCAGAGCTTAACATTCATTTTACATTCATGAAATGTAATGTTGATTGTTCATTCACTCAGTGTAAAGCACTGGGCTGGCAATTAAAAGAAATAAATGGAGAATGACAAATGATATAGTTTAACAAACTAAAGGTTTAGCTTATTAAATACCTTACAGTGCTGTTCCTAAAAAGGACATTTATAGCCCTGGCTGGATAGTTCAGTTGGTAGGAGCATTATCCCATACACCAAAAGGTCATGGGTTCAATTCTTGGTCAGGGAACATACCTAGGTTGTGGGTTCAGTCCCTGGTTGAACATAAAACCAATAAAAAGCATATCCTTGAGTGAGAATTAAAAAAAAAAAAAAGACTTACACAATGAACTGGATAGCTTGGTAAGGACATTTATTTTGAGGCTGACTATGGCAAAAAATTATCTTTAACTAACATTTATTGAGTAATTACATCTGCCTAATATTGTGTTAAGTATTTTGTTAAGTATGTTAAATTACCAGTAGAAATTGCTTCAGACAATATATAAATTTTTTCCAATGCCACAGACATGGCAAATTATAGAGCTGAAAATAGAACATAGTTATTTCTAAATATGTATTTATTTCTTTCTGGTATTAAGATATAATAAAAGGTATATTCAGGAATACTTTTCTATTTGTACACAAGATTTGGTTCTTTATATAAAATACATTTGTCTTTGCAAGGATTAAATCTGTAGACTTAGTCTTCTTTTATTTTTCTAGTATGTAGAATTCTAGATTGAAACCATCTCATTTGTTTCCAATTATCTCAAGGGCCGTCACAAAAATTTTCTAAATTAAATTAATTTTAATGAACTTCACTACTAAAAAGCAACTGATATACAGTACTTTCAGAAAATGGGCATTGTGTCATAAAGTGACAGCTATGAAAAAAAGCTGAGGAGCTAACTAATAAAGAATATTTTAGTAAAAAAAAAATAGCACAAGCAAAGGCCAAGTAGAAAAGGGAGAGAATGACAAGTCTATGAAACAGAAGGCAATGTTACTTATGTCTCTGTAGAATTGCTAAGTGAGATGTAAAGCCAAGTAGGTAAGCAGGAGCAGATCATGAAAAACCTTGCACACCTTATTGGAATATTGACCTGAGGAAACATGAAGTCATTTCAAGGAAAGGAGTACTAACTATGTGTTAGGGGCCACTGAGAGAAAAGAGGAACTGCTTGAATTGACACCTTTTCTTGAAGGTTTACAATGATGCAAGAACAGATAAAAGGAAGTAGCAGACATAAAAACTGAGTGATGTCATAATATGGGATGTTTTAAGTCTTGGCAATGAACATGGTTGTGGAGAGCATCCTTCTAGATTAGGAATAGGAAAATAGCCAGAAACATATAGCCTTTGATGGCTTGGCTGATTTGCTAAACATTTAAAATCAGCAGCATTTGGTCAAACATATGGGATTAAAATCATTGGACAGAAACTGGTAGCAACACATACTGCTCCCCAGTGTGTGCTGCAGGCCCACAAGACATCTTTTCAGATGGGCTATATTGGGAAAGAAAACATGATGTGCATATGTATGTATATACAGATACATTGATGGACATACAGAGAAAACTATCTAAATGACTCAATTTGGAACTCTGCAAATCCTATAATTTAATATGACGTTGAGATCTAATTATATTTGAAAATGTTTTGCAAGGCTGCCTTAAGTTACATAAATATGCCTAATTAAATGTACCAGATAAGTTGGAAATAGGCTTCATAGGGAAAACTGGGATACATTTATTCAGAAAGATGTCGTCTCTGCAAAAATATTTTGTTCTTCTGGAAAACAAACCAACTGTGAAACGCTCTGTGCAGCAATGAAAGAGTTAAGTGAGTTAAAAGAAAACAATATTTTCTTAAATTCCTCAGGATTATTTTGAGATTCTAAAGAAACAAAAATATCAGGATGAAGAGTCTAGATCCATGCAGAACTTCATCAAGTCCTCAGGTGGGTAAGACAAGGGAAAGGCATACCGTAACAGAGCCTTTCTTCATCTATTCCCTTCAAATTTTGATAAATCAAAATATGACATTTCCACCTATCGTTGGGAAGCCAGTGAGTAAATTCAAGGTATTAGTAAAAAACTTTGATCACCAAATAGTGTTATAGCTTTTTCCCTTCTGTTAAAAACTCATTTTCAAAATCATAATATGTGAAGAACTATTTCAGGCACTAATTTAGTGGCTGCCTGCCAAGATTAAATTAAAAGAATTAATAAATAAAATACTTTGTCCTATTTTTTTCTTCTTCAAGTATCATGAGTTCAAACATTCAGAAAGATTCTTTCAAGTGAAGCACTATTATTCTTTGGCTTTTAGCTTGGTAGGTATTCAATAATAAGATACTAAATTATTAAACCAGTTTTTTTTTTTTATGAGACTAGTTTCTTTGATACAAGGCTTAATCTCACCTTAACTCCTCCAATTTGAACTATGCCTTCTTCAAATAGTTTAACCTAATTAATTGCTTAGTACTCTAAACTACTGGGTTAATTCTTGGTTCTACAAAGTTTAGCCCTGAAATATATTCCATAAACTACCTTTTGTTATGGTAATTGCCTTAACACCGAGAATTCTCAGCAGAGTTAAACACATGGCAATATCTGAAAAATTCTTGTTTAAATAGAATAAACCATATTAGCTTGTCCACAGTACTATAAAGTTTCTATTATTTAACAGTGAAAATAACACTTGTAATGGTAGTCACTCCCTAGGCCCATTCCACTGAATGAATGAATACACGGAACTGATGACTCTGCTCCAGAATATGAAGAGGAAGTCAGAGATTACTTCAAAACTTTGATGACTTGGCAAAGTATCTAACATTAAAAAGAGAAATCATGATGAGGTTGTGATGTGAAGAAAAAATGTTAAATTCTATATTTTTCGTGTTTAGATTACACATTTATATGTATTGTGAATGGAAGCTTCCAGTGGTTGTTTAAGACAGAATTGTTTAAAAGAATTGTTCATTCCTTCATCATCAAATATTGACAACTATAATTTTATGAAGACAAATATTTCAGGCAGTATATCAAGAGCTTGGTAAAACACATCATAAATGATTTTTAACATGCTGTTGAACTATCACTGTGCCCGTTTTAAAGGTTTAAAAATTATGTTTGTAAATGTCCAACCTCACTGAATGGGAGAGCCATTATTTCACTCTCTCTCTCTCTATATATATATTTTTCAATAACAAAACCCATAATCTCAAGACCTTTACATTTGTTGCTACCTAATTTATTAAGTAATTTTACTATACAGGCCATCATAATAAATTCAAAGATATAATATGTTCTCTGATACTGACTAGAAGTAAAAGAGCCAAAGAATGATAATGTGCATTCAGAGGCACGCATTTGCAGACACTACAGGAAAAAAAAGGAAGGAACTACTGTTCACTGTGTACCAGTATATAAAGGTTACCTTATTATTTTATGTAAATACTTATCTTACTCAATGATTAAAACCATAGTTAAAGTTAAGAGTTATTATTGACATTGTTCTTATGAGAAAACCATGGTTTAAAGAGCTTGACTGAATTGGCCAAGACATACAACTTTTCAGTGGCGGAAACAACACTGCTCCCTGTCTTTGGTTGAATAAAGCCACACGTTTTCTTTCCATTGGAGCCACTATAAACCTTGGGAGCATCTTCCATCTTAAGGTTTCTAAAGCATAAATTTTAAGGAGATATAAATGAGGGAAACAGAAGAAAATGTTACAGAATGATGAGAAAGAAAGTCAGATTGGTGATCTCTGCCTAGAACTGAGACCACCCCGATAGGGAAAATAAATTAAAAAAAAAATGAACTCTGAATATCATAGTGTAGGTACATGCATGTTTTGACTTTGATAATAAGAAGAACATTAAACAAAAACCCAAAACCAGAAAATTCTTAAATACTACACTCAGCATAAGATCTGGAAATTATAATTCAACTGTGACAATATAATTAATTTATTACTTATTTATATTAAATATTTTATTTTTAAATTTTATCAAAAGAGTGTATTTTAAGCTTTAAATGTTTTCACACTTGAAGAGTTTAAGATAATATGAAACATAAATTAAAATCACATGACTCACAAAATACCACAAAAGACAAAGAGAGGGGGAAGAGGAGGAGAAGGAGGAGGAGGAGAAGATGAAGAAGAAGAAGGGAAAGTGGAGGGGGAAGAGGAAGAAGAAGAAGAAAAAGTAGAAGAAAGGGAGGGAAAGAGAGAGAAAGAGAGGAAGAGGGAAGGAAAGACGGAGGGAGGAAGAGAGGCAGAAAGAAAGAGTCAAATTTGTAAAAACCACAGAATTCTGAAAATTCCATGTATAAAAATAAAACATACTATAATGTAAAAATAATAAAGGTCAATAATCTAGTAAAATAACTATGCAAATTTATAAAAAATAGCTCTCCTAGAAATAGAACACCAAATTACTGAAATGTAAAGTTCATTGTTGAGTTCAAAGCATATTCAACATAGATAAAAAGAAAACTAGTAACTGGGAATCTGTGTATGAGAAATAAACTAGCATAATACAATAAAATGAAGAGGGGGAAGCTTAAGAAGAGAAGATCATGGAGGATGGGCTGAGAATGACTAACAATATTTAACTCGATCTCTAGAATAACAAAATTGAGAGAATGGCAAGAAAGAATGGCTAAAAACATATTGGCTAAAAAATTATTTTCAGAATTGGTAAAAGACATTTGGAAAGCTCAGAAGCCCCAAATAAATAAAATAAATTATCACTTAAACAAATATTAGTGTGTATGTAGGACAGCAAGAGGAAAGAGGAACTTTTATACTGATATAAAGTAAAAGCTATATTAACCAAATGTGAATGCCAAAAACAAAGGCAGAGAGCAATAAATAATAAAGATACTTTCAATATATGGAGAGAATATAACATTATCTTTAAAATTATTTTAGCAAGTGAAATTAGAAATAAGTAACATATGAACCACGTTCAATTTTTGTGGAAGGGGAAAGCAATTTAGATTAAAATGTATAATATTAAGTGTTATATTAGGGGGAAAAACATAAAAATTAGTAACTTACAGTACAGTCAAGTGAAGAGGGAGGAAAAGTATTAGAAGATCCACATAGGTAAGATTGAGAAAGGTTGGTTCTATGCAAAGTTTAATAAAGGTGACAGATAATTGACAGTGTTAATCATAAAAGGAGGAAGAATCAAATAAACAATGGGAAAAATTAAATGAAGCATACTACTTATGTAATTCAACTTCTGGGAATAGGTCTGAAGAAAACTGAAACACTATTTTGAAAGAATATACACCCCTGTGTTCATTGCAGTGTTACTTACAATAGTCAAATTTGGAGGCTGCCCTAGCATCCACCAGCAGATAAGTGCGCAAAACAATGCGTGCTTCATTTAGGCAATAGACTACTATTCGGCCATAAAAAGAAGGAAATCTTATCTTTTGTGACAACGTGGATGGATTATTAATGCCTGGATAGCATTATTCTAAGAGAAACAAGCCAGTTAGAGAAAGACAAGTACATATGTTTCACTCATGTTTGGAATCTAATGAACAAAATAAAATAACAAACAAAAGAGAAATAAATTCAGAGAACAGACTGACAGCTGTCGGAGGGGAGGAGGATTGCAGAGCTCAGTAAAAAAGGTGAAGGATTAAAAAACAAAATGCCTCATAGATGCAGGAAAAATAGCCTATTAATAAAATTTTTAACCTAAAATTTAGATAATATGTACAAAAATCAATCAAATAGAGATAGAAACAATGAAGTCTTTTAATCATTAAAGTACTGAACCAATGGCTACATACATAAACTTGACCTCAAAATATTTTATAGGCAAAAAACATTTATACTAACAAAAAGCCAAGAAAGCAGTGATTCCAGCATTACTCAAGTCTTTCAGAATATTCAAAAGGAATATTTATTAATTTGTCATGTGAATCTAGTAAAACCTTGCTAAACGTATGACACACATAGATAGAACAGTACAAATAGAGGACATTTATTAATAAATAATATTAAATATTTTAAGTTAGAATTTTGGGGTGTTCTGTGATACAGCAATGGACAACTAGAATTATATATATGAAAAGTTTGACAAATATATCATTGCCAATTACTAGAAAAGGATGGACTATTAAAATCTATAGTGCAGAATATTTTTTGAGAGAGAAAAATAAAACTTAATATTCTATAAAACAACAACAAAAAAAGAAGAATTAAGGAGTTAGGTGAAAAAGAAAAAACTAGACTTTACAAAGAAAATATTAAAAAGTCAGAAAAAAGGAGAACGTATTCACTAGAAAAAACAACTAAAAATTTGAATCTAGAATATAAAAATACATTCTATATATCATAATAACCCAACAGAAAAATGGACAAGACATTTGAATACATATTTCATCAAGATAATATAAAAATGTCAAATATATGCAGAAGTATTCAGACTTACTGGTAATTAAAGAAGTGTAAATTAAAAGCACAATATGACTAACTGATAATTAATCAAAATACTAAGTGTTAGTGTAAATACGGAGAAAAGGAAACAAACCCACATACACCACTGATAAGAGTGCAAATTAGTAAAATAACCTTGGAAAACTGTTCGGCAACGACCTTAGTAACTATATAGTCGTGTACCTTATGGCCCAGCAATTCAACTCCAAGAACATACATAGGAGAAATTTATATCTACTTGCACAGTAAAAAAAAAAAAATTCCTGACAAGATTATGTATAGCTGCCTTATTCATAAGAGCCCCAGACTAGAAACAATTATATACGCCTATATAAATGTTTTGACAATCATTTATGCCCATACAAATACTACCCAAAACAAAAGAGAATATTTCCACCCTCACAATAACTTCCGTGCCACTACTTATCCTGACTCCTATCTTCTTTGTGGAATGACACCCAACCAGCTGAGCCACACCAGTCAGGACTGACTCCTATCTTCTTGATGCAATCACTTTTGACTTTTATCATCATAGACTTGTCGGTTGTTGGACCTTGTATAAAAAGACTCATAAATAATTTACTATTTTATACCTGGCTTATTTCCTCAACATAGTATCTTGAGATTCACCCATGTTGTTGTATGTAGTCACTTCTTTTTTACTCTAAATATTTTATCTTATAAATATATCACCATTAATTTAATTATTCTCTTACTGATAGAATCTAGGGTTATTTCTACTGTTTGTGTCTTATAAACAAGATGGCTATGAACATTCTTGAACGTATATTTCTGTGGCTGTATGGTTTTATTTCTTCTGCATGCTGGGCCACAAGGCAAATAAATACTTAAATAAACGTCCTAATGATTTCACAAGTGGTGATACCATTTTACACTGCGATCAACGTAACATGTCCACATACATCTACATACATATGCACAGACATCAATGTACACATGCATATAAGTATACTGTGACTATATATCTATATTTATATCTGTTTCTACATATATATGTGTATGTTCTAAACACAGCCAAAAATCATCAATTAGAAGTTGATTTTACTCAAAATGAGGTCTGTCCAGGAGGTATTCAGCCATATAATATGAAAAAATAGAGACATTTATTGAAGAAGATACAAGACACAAGAAACATTGTACACAGGTCAATGATGCCTCAGTCCCCTTCAAAGTAGGCACCTTGGGACCCCACACCGTTCTCCCAATTGCCATCTGCTGTCCCATCATATTCTCCTGAATCTCATTGACGATCTGAAATCTCTTCTTTTTCAAAGGTGGTTTTAGTTTTGGGAAAAGCCAAAAGTTGCAGGATGCCAAATCTGGGCTGTAGAGGGACTGAATCACCTGGGTGATTTGATGTTTTGCCAAAAACTCTGCAGAAGATGTGGTGCATGAGTGGGTGAGCATGTTGTCATGATGAAGCTGCCAATCACCAGTTTCCCATAGATGTGGCCTTTTAAATCATCCAAATAGTTTCTGTGGAGAAATGTTCAAGCTTAATGCAAAGTCTGGTGCAGATTCATTGTTCTACTTGCTCAGTCAGTTTGAATGTGATGGCCACATAGTACACATGTTCACTCAATGGCATCTACCACCCCCAGTGACTAGTACAGTGAAGTTGTCATTATTCACACATGTGCGTTCCAGTCCACTCTCCTTGGCTGCCAGGTTACATCAATGTCATGAGAACATTCTCATTATATTAATAATGACTGGAATTTTTCCAGACAGACCTCATATATACACATATACATATGTATATGTATATTATATATGTTACCCTTTATAAACTGAATAATCCATAAAACCAAACTATTTATGCCAACCTAGTATACCAAATTAAATAGCACCATTTACCCACATTTCTGCAACAGCACTGGTTAAAGTAGAACACATTTTTTTTAAAGTCTGAAATACCTTTTTGTGGCATTATCTATCTTAACATTTTTGTGTATCTAATTACTTCAATTTTAAAACTGCTGCACTGCCAATGAGGTAAAATGCAATCACACATGTCAGTTGCAGACCTACTCACAGCTAATTCTTTACATGAACTGCTCTGCCTCTGTCAGTGTCATCTGACTGCCAGTTTTGCTCATTCTCCTGTCTCCTAACTTGCTACCAGAAAAAAGAACTCTCCAGATGCTTCTGTACATTTTGTGTTTTGTGGGCTCTGTGAATGTATAGGCCTGCATTTAATGTTACCTCTGTGATGTTCTATCTCCCCCCATATAGCCATATATTTCAAAGCGATCTGTGAAGCATTTCTGAAAATAAAACCAACAGGAATTACAAAGAAGTGGTTGCGATCTAAAGCACTTACTAGTGTCCACCCCCGTGGAGATTAATTACACCCACAACACAAAGGAAAAGAATCTCCATACCTAATTTTTTTCCTATTTTTATTTGGTAATAAATCTCTTCACGTTATGTTTATTGACCCAGAAAGAAAATATAATGCATAGAAACATTATCTAATAATTTTTAAATGATACAAATACTTTTAACTCCATTTGTAGTTTTTTTAACATCATATATTTTTATATTCTGCTGAGTAGATATCAATTAAGTCAGGGAAACTATCTCACATCTAAAATACATAACTTTTTCAAAATTTCCAGTTTGTTAATTCAAAAAATATTTTGAATACTTATATAGACTAAGCAAACTAAGATATGGCTTCTGATCTCAGAGTTTTATTTAATTGACAAAAGAAATGATTTCAATACATGTATTATGTTCTGTAATATGGCTATGTGTAAGACAGAATGGCAAAACAAGAATCTAGTGATTATTCCCTAGCATTGTGGTCAAGACTTAAAAATGCTTTTTCAGATGAGCAAGTCATTAACCGGGTCTTGAAGGATAAGAAAGAGTTCACTTGTCACTTGTATATTTTACTATGTATATATTCTCGTCAGGCCAAAGTTGAGCTCCTTGCCCCAGGGACATGTCCCACAGTGTGTCCCTCAAGTACTTATATCTCTCTTGAACAAGCGATCATGTATTATATCACATAACTATTTCTTTTTCTTTTAAATTTTATTTTTCAATTATAATTTACATTCAATATTATATATTAGTTTTAGGTGTACAACATAGTGGCTAGATAACCATATACTTTACAAAGTGGTCCCCCTGATATTTCAAGTACCAACCTGGCACTGTACCCAGTTATTACAATATTATTGACTATATTTCTTATTCTGTACTTTATATCCCCATGATTAATCTAATAGTCAAATTTTCACTTATAGATATCATTAAAATGTGTAAAATATGTTACCATTAAAGCAAGTATATGTTATTTTAGAGGAATTACTTACTTATCAAGAATTACCATCTATACTGCTTATACCTGCATTTATAATTATATAGGGATTATACAATTAAACCACATTTCTACAAACAAGCACAGAGCTCCAGGAAAAGTTAATTTTTAACTTATCTGTGTACCTATGTTATTTGCTGGAAAGACTGAGGAAATTACAAATATAAACTTCTGGAGATCAGCAACAAGTTAAAAAAGACAAGAATAAAATAAGGTCCAATGTTTGTGCTTCATGAGAAAGAAGAAATGAGCCAGATCACGAACCTTACAAGGAATTGGATGGCTGAAGAGAATGGGAATGGCATTTCAGATACGCAATTCATAAAGAACTGAAGTAAGGGTGAGGTGGACAGTGAAGAAATTATTTTGACTAGATTAGGTGGAGAAAAATTGGAAGAAAAAAGTATCTGAAGACAGGTCTTTAGTTTAGTACTTTCCTAAACTCTGGGTTATATGCTGGTGTTAGCAGTCAAAGTCCTGAAACAGGAAATAAAATATTTCCTACCATGTTACTTAACCTCATTATTTCAGTATGCTCCCACTAAGTCCTATCATTATAAGGACTCAAAGCAATTTTGCGGTATAATAAAGAATGTTGGTTCAGTTCCCTTTGGAAAAAAATAAAAGGTACCTTCTGCTCTGCCAATAGCCCCAAAGCAATTGTTATCTACATTGTAAGTCCAGAGTCAACTCTTTTGTGCCAATTAAGTGTTTACTGAATTGATTTATAAGATATACCAATTTCTCTGGGCTTTCTTAATGTAAGCTTTAAAGAGTTCTATACCTCAATTGCTGGTGCATGTGACCATTTAGTTTTAACTTGTAAATTTACTGATATTTACAAAGCAACACCCCAAAGCCTTAGTAAGTTGGAATAAGGTAAATTCTGAGTTTTGCCTTTTATCTTTTTTCCCTTATGATTAGAATAAAATGCAATTTGATTATTATAGCTGAATAAAAACAGAGAAGATAACAGAAAAGGTCGTTTTATGTGATTCTAAACACTAAGCTTTTAAAAGTATAAACAATGAGATTTAGAATTACATGCTCAGAGGGGTTCATACTGGGCTTTATAATTACTGTATATTTTATCTCTCAAAATAGATCATACAGTCCTTGAGAACAGTGATAATATGCAGTGTCAGGTATATCGTAGCTCCACAATAAATACTGTTGAGACAATGCACGGATGGAGATAATTTGACAGGAAGTTTTAAACATACAGAAGATTAATAAATATGAATTTTACATGCAATGAAGAGAATACAAGAAAAGAGTATCTCTATAGATCTCTGAATAACTTTTCTAGAAGTAACTTTGAATACTGGCAGAGAAATAGTTGGTTCCATTGCATAAGTAAAATAATAGCTAACCAGCTGGAATTTCTTTGCTATTTAGATCCTTTTTCTCATAATGACCTTTTCATAAGCCAATGTAAGCAATCGAGAATCTTGACAACAAAACATTCTGACCTAATTATACACCATTTGCAGCTGTTTCGAATTGGGATCATGCTAAACTCAGTAAATGTAACTTGAAAGAAAATATAACATATTTGAGAAATTGGGATATCTAACAACGTCATGTTCCCTGTAAATGTATAAACTGTGCTATTTTAGGAATATGAACTAAAATTTCAGATTCGTTTGAATTCAGAACCTTTGAACCTTTGCACACTGCACTAAGTCATTATACTTGCGTTAATTTTCACAATGCTCATTTGGTCTTCCAACCAGAAGATGCTGACAGTCCTCTCTCAAATCTTTCATCAATTCATGCTTGCATGACCATAGTAGAGCTAATAATTAGCATGCCAAGTTGCCAAAATGCAGCTGTTACCATTTCCATGACTGTACATAATTATCTTAAAATATAGTTTCTTCCAATAAGACATAAACTACAGGGTAGAAAATGTCCACTTGTCCCATGTTCCCACCCACCTTTAAAAAATCAGTTTCACCTATCTCTTTTATCCTTATACTCTTACTCTATTCTTTTTGTGTAACATTCTTTTGCAATAAAAATGCCTAATTTCCTCTTAAACTTATTTACACCATTTGCCTTAATTGCCTTATGTTCCTCCTTATTTCTCGTATTTACAACCCATTGAACAAACCCTAACTAAAATCATTCAAAATAAACTAAAATATGCACAAGAATAAAAAGTTTTATATCCTATATGTCTAATCACATTAAATATGTTAAGTATTCCCCTTTGCTCCTCTAAAACAAGGGTAATTGATAAATAAGGAAATAAAGAAATCTCAATTGGTTTTCTCCTTAGATTATGAAAAAAATAAGGAATTATAATACATTTTTATGTGTAACTTGCAGAAAACATCAATTCCACATCCACGTTTCAGAAAGAAAAAGTCTTTGCTCTGTCAGATAGGTAGCTGTTTATACTGATCTCAGAACAAGTACATGGCAGACTTTCTACCATCTCTATGGGAAAAGACAAGTTAGGCAATATAAAAGGATATTTTTTTATAAATCAGAAAGAAGAGACTAAGAATTTTATTATGTTTTGAGTTATTTTTTAACATTTTTTTTATTTTTTGTTCGATTACAGTTATTTGCATCCTCTCCCCTCCCACCTCCCTTCCGCTCCAGCCCCACCGCCCCCCCAGCCTCCCTCCTCCCCCTTAGTTCTGTCCATGTGTCCTCTACAGTGATTCCTGAAAACGCTTCTCCCCATTGTCCCCTCCCTTCTCTCCCCTGTCTATTGTTAGACTGTTCTTAATTTCAATGTCTCTGGTTATGTTTTGCTTGCTTTCTGCTTTTGTTGGTTATGATCCTGGTAAAGGTGAGATCATATGGTATTTGTCCCTCACTGCCTGGCTTACTTCACTTAGCATAATGCTCTCCAGTTCCATCCATGCTGTTGCAAAGGGTATAAGCTCCTTCTTCCTTTCTGCTGCGTAGAATTCCATTGTGTAAATGTACCATAGTTTCTTGATCCATTCATTTGTAGATGGGCACTTAGGTTGTTTCCAGCAC
>PVJI01021496.1:0-26978 GCA_004026765.1 Micronycteris hirsuta
GAAATTTGAACGCGTAGAGTGTGCCATAAAAGCAAAACAAAAAACATAAGAAAAGCCTAACTTAACCTAGCTGGGGAAGTGTGGGGAGGTTTCCCAGAAAAAGTGACACTTAAACGAATACCTGAAAGAGCATTTAGCGGGGACTGGGGTTGGGAAAGGTGCAGGGAGGTATTTCAAGTTGAAAGTAAGGTCGGTGCAAAGGCCCTGAGGCAAGAGAAAACAAGCGGCAAGCAACCAAGACTAGACTTTAGGTCTGCTACTTTCTCTCCGTCCCTTTCCATCGCAACTGGGGACTTAACCGATTGAGCGACCCATGGACTTGGGAGCTGTTCTCTTCAGGTTTTCAAATTCTTTTTACTTGCATCATTTCAGAAGAGTCCGCCAACACACTAAGGCCGCAGAAATCACGGTCCAAACCACCCCGGATTTCCGCCTACCTCCGGCGCTTCTCCAGCTCGCACTGGCATCACACCTTTATCTCCCAGGTCTGCCCCAGCCTCACGCCGGAGCGCCGCCATCTTGGGGTCACGTGACTAGCACGTGGGCGGGGACCCAGAACGCGCGGGGTGGGCTGTGCGGCCGGCTCACGCCTCTCTCCTGCAGTCCCGGCCCGCCCCAACCCAGTCAAAAGCCGCGCCCTCCATCCTGGCTGTAATTGGGCACGGCGTCCTGAAATTACCGCTGCTCATTGGCTTCCAGGAGGCCCGGACGCCCATAGGCCCGCCCCTCCCGCTAGCCCTGCATTCCCTTACCCTGCTATTTGTTAACTAAGCTCGCCCTCCCGTCCAGAAGGGAGCGTGGGGCGTTCCGAACGCGGGGATGTGGCTGGGCGCCTTCCTCTCTTCAGGGCACCTGTGATAGCTGGGGCCGAACTCCGCGCCCCTTCCACTCCTTGGGGGAGCTCGCCCCGCTAGCCTGGCCCGTGTATTAAGGCTTCGGCTTCTCGGGCACCTTCTCTCCTGACCCCCCAACCGGCCTCTTCCCCTCCCAGCTGTCTGACGACTCTCCCCAATATTCAGTGCCCTCATATTCCATGCTTTCACTCCGCTTGGAAAGGGACTGGGGAGAAATTTGCTTCCCACTTCCCGAAAAGACCCCCCCAGTGTTTCGGGGTGTGGGGCGCAGCGAGGAGGCCTGACGCCCTTTTGTGCGCGTTCCGTGCCCAGCAGTATCTCCCAGACCAGCAACCCCCGACCCTCCAGTCTCCATGTCTTAGAGAAGCCAAATTCGAGAGTTATATAATTTCTAGTGCTGCTGTTTCTACTGCCTGAAGAAACACTTCATCGCGTGGAGGGTGCAGGACATTCTGTGCTCTTCTATATAAGAACGGGGTGTAGGCAGGGGTAGCCAGCGGTAGTAGCAGAGATTTCTTGTCTTTTCTGCAAAAGGAAGGTGGGTAGTTTGGAGAGAGATTGAGAGAAAGGGTGGATGTGGAAGCCAAGCGGCCGAACTCTCATTTAGGAAATCGCCAACCGTTTGCCAGCTTGTGCTCACATGCCTAATACTACTACAGCGTCTCAGAAAACACCTTTGCGGGAAGGTTTGACTTCTCTGGAATAGTCTCAGTGTTTTTCCTTGCTGGATAGGCAGCTGCTTGGATGCGAAGAAATGGCATGATGTGAATGACTCCAGTGTGAAGAAATCTGCTTCGCCAACTCATCCTGCATCAAGTGCCCATTGAGTAGCACTGTCACTTTAATGTCTCCATGCCAAGGGATTGCTTTCCTTCTTTTCAATCCTCTCGGTTAATACATGGGAGGATCAGAATCAGAGGGGGCATTAAGGATCAAGCCTGAGGGGCTTGGAGAGCAGAGAAGAAAAAAAATGAAAGTGACAGCAAGCTGGATCCTGTCTTACTGAGGGGTGAGATCTGGAACTTCTGGTCCAGGAAATAGAAAGGGGCCTTTCAGTCTGTGTTCTGCTCCGGAAAACTGTTCAAACTCACCCACCTTTTTAAAGACCAGAGTCAAAGAGGTTTCCAAAAGTATTTTTTGGGGGGCGACAGGGGTAGTGTTTCAATTTTTCTCTAAAGAATTGAGAATCTTTACCGTCAACCAGTTCATTTTTGAATTCGATCATGTATTGAACCAGCTTTGTAAATTTGGTTTGTGCCTTAATTGAGTTAGTCACTGAACTCCAAAAATGTTGCTGCCTGAAGAGGAATTTTAATAACGTTTTCTACGCTTACAATAATTTTCTCAGCTTCTAAAAAAAATAAATATTTTATAAAACATTGAAAAACTCAAAAGTTACATTTCTCTAAACTCTGTGGGCAGTGTCAAAGTTTAATTGTGGAAAGACACAATCTTTTTTCTTCATCTGAAAGAGAAGACAGCCTGGATTTCAGAACTAAATAGGTGAAGTGGTTTGCAACAGTTACCTGGCTCTTGGCCTCAATCCAGTTGGATCAAGTTGAGACCTGCAAAGAGATCTTGAATCCTGTGGCAGCAGAAACAACCAAGAATGCCAGTCAAGAAGAAAGGTGGGCTATGAAGCTTCCTATATATGTTTCTCCCTTTTCTTAGTTCTGGTATTTGTAATTTAAATTGTATTCCATTTGAGAGTAAAATTTGGCTTGGGTTTGGGGAAATATTTATTATAATAATGTCTTTTTCTGTGGTACATCATTTGGTAATATTACTTTGCAAACGTGAAATGAAGTAGACTGTAGTATTTAATGGTAGACATTGGTGATTTCATAAATCAGGTGGTCTAATTAGCATAGACATGGTATCACTGATTTGGGATTTTCTTTATATTGTTAAAGGTGACTTTTTTAAACAATCTTTAAAAAGAAATGTGTACAGTCGAGTTCTTCATGGGTTTAATATTTATCAAGTGAATTATATACTGTAAAAGATAGCAAAGTTGTATGCACTGAACAAAATAATAGATTCATTATTTATCTTTTGATTTAAAAATAGTTTCATGTTTGGGTTTACTCTAGTGTAAATCTTCACTTTTTTGATGAAGCACAAGTTTGGTAACTGCTTTTGCAGATGTCTGTTTTATCTAATAACATGATTGGCAAGCCCCCAAATGAAACAAGCACCTGAGTTCCCACTTCTTACCCCTCCCCAGAACTGATCAAGATCAGTGAATTCCTGAAGTGTAGTTTATTATAGCTCAGACCTTGGGGATTCACTTTAGCTTGGCTGTATCTCATGTTAACTTTGTTGCTAAGGGTCATAGTGAAACCAGTTTTTTTTTTTTTTAAACATGGTATGGAAGATCAGATCAACTATAGAGTTTTCTCAAGGGTTTTGAACCAAAATTTATATGAATACCTTTGAAATTCTATTATACTGGGCTAGCATAGATCCATATGTTGACAAGTTATGTGAGTTGATACAATCTGAAACTAAAGTTCAGGTCGAAGGTTAAAGTGTAGCCTGTCTCTGCACGATGATTAATCCTACCTGTGGCTTTGGAAGGTGCATTGAGGAAACATAATCAGTGAGATGCTTTATCCAACCAGTGCCTGTGGAGATGGACAATGATATGTAAAACCTTTAAACCCCCTAGAAATATCCTTTTGTACACTGAGATTTAAGACTAAGATTGTTTCCTTCTCCCACGCTACACAGTGATATCACTGAGAGAAGTCAACTGTTTATGAGATTTTGGAGCCACACCTGTCCAGATCTGACACAGTTGGTTTATCTGAAACAAAAATGGTTTTGGCAATGTAGCCAATAAATGGCACAGGTCTCACTTAATTTACAGTGTATATTTATTCTTTCTACCATTTATTGTTCTCAAGATACTGTCCCTTTTGGACCACTTTAAACATTATGTATGTGTAAAACATAGAAGGTGGGAAGGGATAGAGAAGAACAGGGGGAAAGAGAGAGAGAGAGAGAAGGAGTGGGAAAGAGAGAAGGAGAGAGAGAGAGATCGAGCGAGCACGAGAGTTCGGGGGAGGGAGGGGAAAGAGAAAGCGTTATCTGGGAAGGAGGAGGAGCAAGAAGGGCAATTGATGTTCTAGGTGTAACTTAACTAAGCAGGATGATTTAAGGCTTCTAAACCCGGTGGACTGAGTCTCTTAAAAGTTCTTAACTTTAAAGGAAGTTACAAAAATTGCTGCTGCATTATGGAGAATCATGCTTTATGAGAAATAATTTAATTTTTATTTTTTTCCTCTTTCTTCTTTCCTCTTCTTTCCCTCCTTCCTCCCTTCCTCTTTCTCTTTCCTCCCCCCACCTTCTTTTAACAATGATTGATTGTAACGGATCAAATTTTAAGGAATCACGTTCTAATTTTCAAAACCAGTATATATTTGGGTTATACTAAAGTATTTGCATTATTTTATTTACTTTATGAACTGATGTAGCTAGAAAAAATTCATCTTGTTCTTAATCTCTTAAAACTATTAATATTGTTATACTTTTGAATCATACAGACAAGTAGCCAAATGAATTATGACAAGTGCATTGTATTTTTCATTGGCTAAGCATACTTTTGTACAATTTCTAAAATATGAGTCAGACATATATTTTAAAGTATACCTAGATTTGTTCTGCAGGGATTACTATCCTGTCATCTTGAATCTTTTTTCTTTCTTCATTGTTACACTTGGTAGATATGACGGAGCTAAATAAATGTAATTTTAGCAATAACCATGTTCACTGAGCCAAGTGTTTATTCATTACTGAATACCTACTCTTATTCAAATAAGAAACTTTCATGGGACGGAGTCTCATTTGGCGTCTATTCTGTATGTTATTGTGAAAGTAGAGAGGCGATTCTCTGGGGACGTACAGACACAGTGGGAAGTGGGAATGGGTGCGTTATCTCACTTAGTCCACCTTTAGGTGCTGTTCTCTTAGGTAAGGTGAGATTCTGCACCTCAGGCCCCTGTACTCACTGCTTTGTTGCTTTATGATATTACTTCCTACCTCTCCCACCCGTCTCTTAACATTTTTATACATCACCGTTTAATCAACTTTCATGTCTCTGTTAGAGATCTTTTTTCTCTTCAAGAGTTGCTTTGCATTCAGAATTCTCTTTTCTGTAGTAGTAACTTGATTTGCTTCCCAGTGAACCTTTAGGATATCTTAGACCTATTTTAATGTATGAAATTCAGGGCCAATCTGAGGTCATTTGTATTAGCATGGTCTGATACGAAGTAGGGTCATGGTAAAGTGCTATTTCAATGAGACTTGTTGAATTGGTTGAATCTATTTTCATGATAGATTAATGTAAGAAATAAAAGTTAATGATAATTGTGTCCTTACATGTGTCTTCAGTGGAAAGTTGCTGTTTCAGTGATACAGTATGCTTCACCAGAATTTTTTAGTACATTGCAGTTTTTTGAGCAGTTTTTATTCTTTTTCTTAAAAGTTTTTATTTATTTATTTTTAGACAGAAGGGGATGGAGGGAGAAAGAGACGGGGAGAAACATCAATGTGTGGCTGCATCTCATGTGGCCCCCTGGGGACCTGGCCGGCAACCCAGGCATGTGCCCTGACTGGGAATCAAACTGGTGACCCCTTGGTTTGCAGCTGCGCTCAATCCACTGAGCTACACCAGCCAGGGCATTATTCTCTTTATTAAATATGGGAGATAAATCAATGCTTTTGATACTGTGGGGTTGATGCTCATTTCCTTTTTGTGTTTTGAAAATATTGTCCTACTATTTTCTGAGCTTCTTTTAAATTGGTAAAGAAGTCTATCTGATATTTTTCATTTCTCTGATACTTTATTTTCTTTGAATTCTTTTTTTTTGCAACTATTCTCAGTGATAAATGGCATATGTATAAACTTATTTTTACTGAGTATGAAAGTTTAAAACTATCATTTTCATAATTCATATATTATGACATTTTTTTTTTTTTAAAGAAAGCTGAAGAATGTTGTATCATTAGAATTCAAAGAGATGATATTGCCATGTCCCTCCTGGGCATCCTTGGAACTGAGGTGTTTCCTGGCTTCACAGGCTTTCCTTCTGGTTGGCTTTGTACTTCATAAGCGTCTCACTTCTGTTTTTCTTTTTCTTCTTCCTCTCTCTGCGAAACAGACCCTTTACAACTCTCCGTCCTCATTTAAAGTTTTCTTTATTCATTGTCTGTTTCCTGCACTTGATGGCTTAATTTTTTTTGTACTATCTTACTACTTTACATTTGCCTCCTGGGTATACTCTTTTTCATCTCTAGCTTTTCTTAGCTTCTTAAAATAAAAAAAGATGTTTTTCCACATTCTCTAAAGGGGGAAATATGTACCTGAATCTATTGACTGCACCTTTTGCAAATTTGTGTTTCAACTTTCATGTTTGTTATACCAGTTTTATATCCAGATGCTTTTTCCATGTCACAAAACTCCAGTTTTTTTCCAGCCAATAAAACTTGAGTTAAATACTCAATCTTTCCAGAGAGAGAAGAAAAAAGATAGTTTTCAAACTTTATCAATTTCTGTAAGTCAAAGTGAAATAGATAATTTTTACTAAAGAAAATTTTAGATTTAAAAATCTCTCAAAAGGGTCATCTCGACCTTGGTTGAGAAGGTTATTGCAAATCATAAATCCACAGGACTCTTGATGTTAGAAAATGTTCATCAGTCCAGGAGGCATAAAGAGAGAGTATCTGGAGAAAGAAAGAAAAGAATACTTTTGTATTCAACTACTGATTCAATGTATGTTATGGAGCAAACAATAGGCATGGTGCTAAAATGATCGGTTAATTAAATTCATTTTATAGTTATTATATTTTGGGGAAGTGTGCAATGATATGCTAATGACCTGATACTAAGAAGTTTTAAACTTTTAGGTTTTTGAGAAACTGCCCAACTGCTTTATGGGATAGAATATGTGATCCCTCCTTTAGGCCTATTATCGGCTGCTTCTTTGGGTAGGAGAGTCTAGTCGGTGAGAAGATACACACAAAATATTGAAGTTTAAAACATTGAATTAAGGCATTCATGCCTTTGCCAATCAACCGATCCCATAACAGTATATTCAGTAAACTACAAGAATACTCTTTATTCTTATTTATGTACTCTCCTTATATACTCTTGTTTCTTATTATTTACTGCCTAACCATGTCAGTGATAATAAAATATTCTTCAGTACAAGGATGAGATGTATAAGATCGTTTCTTACTGGGGGAGGAAGTCCTGTTCCCCAGCTGTAATTCCTGCTCAGGAATTCGTAGCGGTCAAGGCACGAGGGCTCTGTGTTGTTAATGTAGGTTGCTTTGTCAGCAAAGGATCATGAGTTTCATCCAGTCTCTTCTGTCCAGTCAGTCATTCTGAATTCCGAGTAGTAAGCTTTCTGCATAAGTTCAATTTTTAGTAAGTTTCTCAAAGCTATTTCAAGAATTATGGCAAAGCACCTCCATTATGAAACAATTCTCCTGACCCCATTTATTTTAGGATTTAGGAACAACAGGAATGATGTTATAAAGTAGAAAATCCTGTGAAAGTGAATTACTGTACTGAAACGTTCAGAGATTATGGGTAATATTATGTGTTCTTCTGATGATACCATCTTGTTGGCCACCGAGGCCCTGACTCTGTAGGGGGCCTGTCATTTTGGAGAGCTCGGACATCTTTATCATTGAAAGTGTGATAAGACTTGGAATAAACCTGTGGTTTTGTTCTATTTAAAATTTCTTATATGTAATAAACTGTATATTTTTAAAAGGTAAAATTGTGTATGTATTTAAGGCTTTACTCCATTTATATATTCAACCATTTATGCACTCATCAAAGTTGTATTGAGTGTCTGCTATGTATCAGGCACTGTGGTAGGTATATATTTTTAAAAGATATAACTTCTTTTTAGAGAGAGAGGAAGGAAGGAAGAAAGAGAGGGTGAGAAACAACGATGTGAGAGAGAAACATTGATTGGTTGCCTTTGGTATGCAGCCTGACAGGGGCCTGAACACACAACCCAGGCCTGTGCCCTGATGGGAATCGAACCTCTGACCTTTCGCTTTGCAGGATATTGCCCAAACAACTGAGCCGCACCAGTTAGGGCTGTGGTGGGTGCATGTTTTGCAGTGGGGAATGATATTCAGCCTCTGCCTATGGTGGTTAAAATTTATTAGGAAGACAGATGTGGAAACAGATGATTTCAGTGTTGTGTGGTTGAAGTTAACACACTGTGTCATGGAAATGGGAGCACCCAGCCACATCTAGGGGAGTCAGGGAATTCTTTCTGGGAAATATGACATTTAGGATGAGACACAAAAGGCCAGTAGAAGGTTACCAGACAATGAACAAAATGGTAAGATACTGTTTCAGATTATTTATTTTCTTTGCCTTGAACTGTATCAACATGACCTCTATCATCATCATCATCATCAATCACTGATAATGTGGCAAAAACATCTAGACCTATAGTCAGAAGATCTGGCTTTTAGAAAAAGAGAAAAGATCAGGTCATCATTGAGATGGATTTTCAGTCTATAAATTTAGGTATATAAGAAATATCAATCTATTTTCTATAGTTCAACTTTATGTCTGATCCTTAGTCACTGAGTGGTAGACAAAATAACTTCACTCTATATTGAGGTTTTCCCTACTTCGCTGGGGTTATGGTAGAGTTCCTCCTGGAATGGGGGTGTATGCTGGTCACTGATAATCTGTAACTAGTAGCTCACCTCTGAGACATGAATTTTTGTGTCTAAATAGTTCTTTCTGGTCTGGCAGCAATTCACTACTTCCAAAACACGGACTCCTGTCCCCTCGAGAATTTCTATGTTTCTGTTCCTCTCTGGGGTTGTCCTGCCTTCCAGGCAGTGGGGCCAGGAAGCAGAGCTGAGATCCTTGCTGCCTTGGGATCCAAAGGCTCCTCTCTCTTTTCTTCAGCTGAGGAAGTCTTTTTCTAGACTGGAGATATTCTCTCTCTCTCTCTCTCTGTATGTACCTGAGAATCTCTCTTTTATCTCTGTAACAAACTTTTATTCTCGGGGCTTAGGTTTCAGGAAAGCAAACATAGAATAACTTAAAAATTACTCTGTTTTCTGTCCTGGCATATACCTCCCCTGGGGCAATAAAGTATGAAACCATTTACCTGCTTGAATGAGAAGAAAGAAAATGGGAAAATTAAGAGAGAAAAAAATGAATATCTCAAAGTGCCAGTCTCCTACAAATACAATCGAATTTACTTGCCTTCTCATGATGATGCCACCAGGTGACCTTGTGAAAAATCACGTCATCCTTCTGGACTTCAGTTTCCTTTTCTGAAAGAGCTTAGTACATTTTTTTCTCTCATGATATATGTTGTTTATTTTCCACTTCAAATAAGATAGTATGTATGAACTTCACTTGTGCAAAGTTAGTGATAGGACCCGAAGCCCAAACAATGCTCTTTTCACTGTATAACTGTGGTGTTCTTTGAGTGAGTGAATGGCGGGCGTGTGGTGCAGTGGAGGAGAGCCCGGGGATGGAATCCAATCTTACCATCAGCTGGCTATGTTATCTAAAGAAAATCAACAGATTGAGCTTCAAATGCAGTTAAAACTGACTATACCAATAATAGTCACCTGTCGGGCTTACTCTGACGCTCAAATAAGAACACGTAGTCCATGTAAAAATTGTTTTGTAAATAGGAAAGTGCTACACAGATCCTTGTTATGAAAATACTTTAGAAAAAACTGGTTCAAGGGGAAGGTTAGTTGTGTTCAGAGTCATACAAGCCTGCGCAGATATGGGAAGGACACGTCTGCTTACAGAGCCTGTGCTTTTTTTGTTGATTATGATGACATTTCTTATGGCTATTTTTTTCTATTTCAAATAATTTGTAAACCATCCAGTATTTTCAAAGTGATGGCCATCTTTAGATCTGCTTTGAGTTTGGCCAGACACTTCTCTGCAATTTAAATTCAAAGTTTTATCTGTTTTTTTTTCATTTTTTTTCTAGTTTGTTACAACTAGAATGATGTATATTTCAACATTCAGTTGAAGATGTAATTTGCTATATTCTTCCTTAATGTTTATTTCTACTTAACCTTGCACTTTGACCATTGCTTTCTTCAACAATTGTATAGAAATTCTGAAAACATGGCTTATCTGAAAGGTAGTAATATAAACTTACCATTTTATACTATCTTTTTTTTTTTTGGTTTGTTTCAAGAGGGGAAATATCCTGATGAACAGGTGTTGAAGTATACTAAAATGTTTTGGGGGGAGTGGTGAGGATGTAAGTTATAACTGTGAAGGACAATTACAGAGAAGGAAAGCTGTGATCATTTCCAGTAAGTTTCAGTGTGGCATAATACTTACAAGTGTGGGTGGGCTTTGGTGACAGACAGACGGGTTTGCATCCTGGTTCCAGCACTTACTGGTTGTATGGTCTTGGGCAAGTTGTTCTCTCAGTGCGTTTTCTCATTTGCAAAATGTATATAATAGTATTTATTAGGGTTCTTGTAAAGATTAAATAAGGTGATCTGTGTAGAATGCTTAGAATTGCTCAATAGACACTAGTTAATTTTACTGGTAATGAAATGATACCTTTGGTAGATTACTTTGAACTGTAAATTTTAATACTTAGATTCTTTTTAGAGACCTGGTACCAGAGTAGATTTTCTATTTATATTTGTCATTTTATTATTTTCAAATATCCTTCATTTATAAAATAACATAAAAAATAAGAAGCATATATAAATACTTACTAATACAATATTTTTATTTGCTAATCATAATGTCTTATAAGTATGATTAAAATTGTGACTGTTCAATTTTGCATATATATACTTAAATGGTATAAGGGAAAAAACAATTGTTATTGCTTGTTTCAGTTGCTATATATCACATTGTAAAGTGATACACTTAAAACATAGTCATGCTTGTCTTCACTTAAAAATCTTCCATGGTGGCTCTTCTGGTCAAGATGGCAGTGTAGGCAGGCAGACATGGCTCACCTCTTCGCACAACCACATAAAAATTACAGCTAAAATATGGAACAACCATCACTCAGAACCATCAGAAATTGAGTTGAATGGAAGTCTGACAACTATGGAATTAAAGAAACCACATCCATCCAGATTGGTAAGAGGGGCACAGACCCAGAATGGGCTGGTTCTACACTGATGTGTGGTGGATAAAAATTTAGGAGGGATATCTTGGGAGTGAGTTGTCCCAGCCCCACACCAGACACTCCATCCCAGGGGTCCAGTGCCAGGAAGATAAGACCCCACAACTTCTGGCTGCAAAAACCAGCAGGGATTGAATCAGTGGAAGAAACTCCTGGAGCCCCACGCAGTTCCTTTCAAAGAACCCACACATGGACTCACCTACTCAGACTCACTTCCTCTGAACTCTAGCACTGGGAGTAGCTTGAAAGGCACCAGTGGTATATGGGGAGAAACTGAAGTGTCTGCCATCAAGGCGAGTGGGGGCCATTGTTCCTTTTCTAAACTCTCACCCAACAGAACTGGTAAGCTGGTGGCATATCTGAGACTCCATCAACCTGGCTGATACTGTTAGACCCACCTTGGAGATCCCCAGAGACTCTACCCCACCCAACTTACAGGCCTACCCAAGCTGCTTTTCCATGTGAATGGCTGGTCTTGGCTTAAGCTTCACAGCTTCCTAAATCCTCCCACACAAGCAACAGCTGGCCTCAGTGAGCCCCAGGCCCAGCATTAGCAACAGACAGCCAGCCAATATTCACAGCTTGGCTTTGCCTGAGAATCTCCAAGCCCATGACAAGTAGCCATGTCAGATAGCTTTATAGCTCAGAAGGGTGGCCCCAGGAAAAATACAGGTGGCAGCTGACCTTGGACTACACCACCCAGGAAACCCCAGGTTCAGCGCACCCAGTGGACTTCTATAGACCATGTTGGAACACTACTACCCTTCCCCTGCACAGCTGATCTTCCTCAAAGGGTGGAGGTTGATGGTCAGTGGTCACAACCAATCCTTGAAAATGACTGGCCTGGGTAAATCCCTCCCATTGACCTGCCAACAGCAACCAAGGCTCAACTACAAGAGAATGGTGTACTCAGCCCACCCAAAAGGTACACCTGTAGTACCCAGCTTGGGTGATAGGGGAGGCTGTGCCACTGGACCCTACAGGATATCTACTATGTTAGGCCACACTACCAAACACAGAGTCAAAGCAACTCTACCTAATACATGGAAATGAGCACATGGAGGCTGCCAAAATGAGGAAACAAAGAAACATGGCTCAAATGAAAAAACAAATCAAAACTCGAGAAAAAGACCTAAATGAAATGGAGATAAGCAATCTATCAGATGCAGAATTCAAAACACTGGTTATAAAGATGCTCAAGGAACTTATTTAGGGCTTCAGCAGCATAAAAAAGATCCAGTCAGACAAGATTCACTAATTGAAATAAAGAACAATTGCCCTGGCTGGTGTGGCTCAGTGGATTGAGTACTGGCCTGTGAACCAAGGGTTGTCTGTTCAGTTTAGAGTGTAGGGCACATTCCTGGGTTGTGGGCTGGGTCCCCAGTAGGGGACACACGAGAGGCAACCACACACTGATGTTTCTCTCCCTCTTTTTCTCCCTCCCTTCCCCTCTCTAAAAAAATAAATAAAATCTTTTAAAAAAAGAAATAACAATTTACAGGGAAACAACAATACAGTGGGTGAAGCTGAGAATCAGATCAATGACTTGAAACATAAGGAAGCAAAAAACAACCAATCAGAACAAGAAGAAAAAAGAATAGGAAAAAATGAGGATAGTATAAGGAGCCTCTGGAATAACTTCAAGAGGTCCAACAGTCATATCATAGGGGTGCCAGAAGGAGAAGAGAAAGAACAAGAAATTGTCACCAGAATACACCTCACAGACTGACACATGCACTTCCTCACATACTAATTTGGTCACTAAAAAAAAGAACAAGAACAAGAAATTGGAAATCTATTTGAAAAAATAATGAAAGAAAACTTTCCTAATTTGGTGAAGGAAATAGACATGCAAGTCCAGGAAGCACAGAGAGTCCCAAATAAGGTGGATGCAAAGAAGCCCACTCCAAGACACATCATAATTAAAATGCTAAAGGTTAAAGATAAAGATAAAATCTTAAAAGCAGCAAGAGAAAAAAGAAGTTAGTTACCTACAAAGGAGTTCCCATAAGACTGTCAGCTGACTTCTTAAAAGAAACTGTAGGCTGGAAGGGATTGGTAAGAAATATTCGAAGTCATGAAAAGCAGGGATCTACCAACTGCCAAGATTGTTCTATCCAGCAAAGATATCATTTAGACAAGAAAAAACCAAAGTAGTTCACCACCACCAAACCATTATTATATGAAATGTTAAAGGGACTTATTTAAGGAAAAGAAGAACATAACTATGAACAATAAAATGGCAATAAATACATATCTATCAACAATTGAATTTAAAAAACAAACCAAGCAAACAAGAACAGAGCATCATGGACATGGAGAGTGTTTTGATGGTTGCCTGGTGAGAAAGGGCTGTGTGGGAATGGGTGAAGAGGTGAGGGGGTTAAGAAGAGCAAATAGGTAGTTACAGAACAGCCATGGGGATGTAAAGTACAGTATAGGACATGGAGTAGCCAAAGGACTTATACACATGACCTGTGGACATGTGTCCTGGTACCTCCTCATAGCATTTTTGCACTTATTTCAAGTTTTTACTTTGTTGAAATATCCTATTTAATTATCTTTACTTTCAGACAAAAATTTCTGAGAGGGTAGAATAGTACTGTCTTATTCACTATCAAGTTTCTCACACTGAGAACATAGTAAGATACTCAATAAATATTTGATTAATGAATGAAAAAACTTATTATTTCTCTCTCTAGACTTTTTAAGATAGCACCACTTAAATTTACATTATAAATACACTTTTTATATTAAACACGTAAGAAAAATCAGTGATTCCACATTTAATGCTAGATTCTAAAATTCATTGATACCACATGTCTGATTGGTCATATGTATTTTATTATTATTTTTTTCATAGAAATATGATCAACTCTTCCTGAGGGATTAAGGGTGATGTTATGGAGAGAACACTGCATGTGAAGTCAGGCTCTAGGATGAAGCTCTGGTGTTTAGTAGCTCTGTGATCTTGGACAAACTACTATGATTTTCAGTTTTATGTATAATATGACTTCTCAGTAGTGAGAATTGGATAAGATAATGCATGTAAAATTCTGTCTAACCTGTAAAAAGTGTTGCATAAGTTTGTGTAAAGAATTTCATTATTGCCCCGGCCAGTGCGGCTCCTGTGCCGGGCGTGTCGTCCTGTAACTGAAGGTTGTGGGTTCCATCCCCGGCCTGGGAGCAGACAGGAGGCGATGGAACCTTGTTTCTCTCTCGGATTGATGTTTCTCTCTCTCCCTTCTTCTCTCTAAGAGCAATGAAAAAATGTCAAGTGAGGATTAAAAAAATATTTCATGCTTCTAAATGCTTTTCTCTCCAAGATTTGTGTATTAAGTTCATCCTTTCCTCTACTGTATTTCAAACTTAGTTTTCCTAACATATATTCTGTAATTCTCCTTTTTTTCTTAGTCGTGACAAATAATTTTGTATCATGCTTTCCTTCTTTCTAAAAATCCATTTGTTAGCACTGTTGCCATTAGCTGTTTCAAATTTGAATTACCTATCCCAAATTATTTATAACTTTTGGCAATTCTATTTTTAAACCCCAAAAGAGTTGAACCTTAGTAACAGACACATGATTACCTACACTTTCAATTATGTAACACTCCATCCTTTGGATTCATATTTCGTGCAAAAATTTTTTACTTTGAAAAATGATTCTCCCTCCTATTTCCTCCTGCGCCTGCCTTCAGGTAATCCAAATTTAGTTTCATTCTTTCGGTAGAGGAGTTATATGAAGAAAGATTTCCTTTAATAAAGAAAATAGGATAATTGAAGCCATTATATTGGCAATTCACGTGAAAAATTCTGTACTTATACATGGTTATTTGAACATCAATTAAAATATTAGTCTTGACTTACTTGAACAATTATTCAACTTTCCACTTAATTCAATTTGTCACCTCTCAACATTTGGCTGGGGATTTTTGACTTGCACAATGGGATCCATCACACACACACACACACACACACACACACACACGTATATATGTATATATTTGCTTAATTTATCATTTTGCATAGGCATCTAGTTTTAGATTACCTGGAAGCTCAAGCCTTTATTAATCAGAAACAAGAATTTAAGTAGCGAGAGATAAGGGCATAATGGCATTGACCCGGGGTGGTGACAGAGGGCAGCCACACTTCCAGCACTGGAGGCTGGCATGCAAAAGCCTAAGTTGCCTGAGAGACACTGCACTATATTAGATGAGTTAAAAAATATTCTAGCATTTTGTTTTATGTATCAGATTTTTCTCATACAGAGATGAGAGGCATAATAAGCTCTGTTGGTTTAGAGGTCATCTAATTGCTTTAAATCAATACAGTGTCTTCCCTGAGTCATTAATATGTGCTGATGTGCTGAGTGGGTTAATGAACATCCCCTTAACTAGCAAATTGTACTTGTGGATATTATTATGGGAATGTTGTTGATACAGTTTTGAGAATTGCTGCTCATGAATAGAAGATCAGAATAAGTGAACACCTGCAAAAATGCTACAGTAGTAAAAAAAAAAGCTTAAAAATTATGAAAGAAAAGAGAAAAAGATTCCTGGTACCTAGTAAAATTTCAAAAACTATCTAATAAATCAAGAAATAAAAAAGGCTAAAGCTTGAGGCACTAAGGTAATCAGATAATTAGAGTCCAAAGACATATATAAGTACTTAGGGAGGTGTAGTATAATTATTATATTGTTGATTACTTACATTAATTGTTAGGAATGGGTGAGACAGTGAGGTCAGTAAGCCACTGTCATTTAGGGAAACTTCTGATTGTTTAATTATTGACAAAATGGGGATTTAAATATTTGCCCTTGATTCCAAGAGTTGTTAAAAATATTACCAGTATGAAAGCATACAAAAATTAAAGTCCTGTGCAAATGTATTAGCATATGTTTATGCCACCATATTTTGTTAATACCTCTTATTACCTCTTATTTTAAAATTGGAGAAGACTCCCTGTGCATTCACATTGATTTTTATACTTCTAACCTTCTTAGGTGAAAAATAACTAATTACAAACTGTTTTCCATTTATTACTGCCTATTGAAGTTGTCCCTTATTTCAAGGGAGTAAGCTTGAGGTGTGCTATATCATGTAGGAGTGTCAGGGAAGGCCTCATTGATTAGGTGACAGATGAGCATTGATATGAAAGAAGAGGAGTAAGCTTTGTGGGTATTTGAGGAAAGAATGTTTAGGTAGAATAGCAAGAATAGAGGCCCTCAGGTAGGAGAGCTCTTGATACATTGAGAAAGAGCAGAGACTGCTGTGGCTGGAGTAGAGTGAGCAGGAGGAGAGGTATAAGAGCTGAAATCGGAGAGGCAGGCTTTTGCTGAGAGAGATGGGGAGTTACTGGAGGATTTACCATATTTTTCAGACTATAAGATGCACCCCCCAAATTTGGGAGGAAAATGGGGGTGCATCTTATAGTCCGAATATAGCTTACGTGGCTGTTTACATTTACACTGGTGAAATATTATTTATGTTATTAAAGATTTTACCGCATTTTTTTGCTTCTAAATTTGTTTTCCTATTTTCCTTCTCTAAAACCTAGGTGCGTGTTATGTCTGAAAAATATGGTAAATCAAGGAGTGACATTTCTGATTTATGATTTTTCTGGCTGCTGTGTTTGGAAACGCCTGTAGGAGGCCGAAGGTGACCGTGTGTAGACTGGTGGGAGGTTATTGCAGCAATGCACGGGATACATGATGGTGGCTGGACCAGGGAGGCAGCGCTGGAGGTGGTGAGAAGTGACAGGATTCTGCACATAATTTGATGTTAGAGCCAACAAGATTTACTGACGGACGGGGTTGGAGAATTAGAGAAGAATGAAGATGACTCCAGTGGTACTGGCTTGAACGATCGAAAGGACCAGAGATGAAGGACATTGTGGAAGAAATAGGTTGGGGATGGTGGCTAAGACTTGAAGTTCAGTTTTGACAAGTTAAGCGTGAGATGCTTATTAGACATCAAAATGGAAGTGTCGACTATACAGTGAGATGGGAGTCTGTAACTCTGAGAAAGGGTCTGAGGTATATAGATACAAGTTTGGGAGCCTTGAGAACCCTGACCGTGTTGAAGCTAGGAGACTGGATAAGGCTACCTAAGGAGAAAGAATAGGAAGTCTCCAGAAGTTTAGGGGCTTGAGGGTGGAGGAGGACCAGTACAAGTGATGGAGCGCAGCCCTGTTGTAGGGAGGGGACTGGAGAGAGAGTGCTGCCCGGAAGCAGTGGTGTGCTGGAACGGGCTCCTGCCAGCTTGCAAGAGCCTATTGTAACATCTTCAATGACTTTGTAAGCTGCTTTGAAACACAGCCATTTAAAAATTGAAATACATAAGTGTACATTAAAGTAATTATATTAAAAGTAATACTCAAAACTCATCACTTCCTAGTTATTATTTTTTTACATTTTTTCTTACTGTGTATACTTTTATTTACATCTGTTTATCTGTGTGGTGGAAAAGCTATGTAATGGTGTACTGCTATGCGTCTCTTCCCAAGTCCACAGTCAATGACGTTACGTTGGTAGCTTGAGAATGGCCCTGGTGGGAATGTTTACACCTTGGAAATTGCAAATGCTACACATCAGGGCTTGATTTATTGTTTTGCTGATAAGAACATGATAAATAAAATATTAATAATAAAAATGCAAATTAAAAGCATATTATTTCTCTCATATGTGGAATCTAATGAACAACCTGAATTAACAAGCAGAACAGAGAGAGACTCACAGGTAAAGAACAAAGGACAGCTAGTGGGGGGGAGGGGACATTAGGAGGTGGAGGGAGAGAGCAGAAAGGAAAAAGGACTCATAGACATGGACAACAGTGAGGTGATTGCTGCGGGGAGGGGGGTATAAGGGGACTAAATGGTAATGGGAAAATATAATAAAGATTATATTCTTTAAAAAAGCATACTATGTCTGTAGCTATTACATTGTGATTAGCAGAGAAATTAAAAAACTGTCCATTATTTAATAAGTATTTGATTCAGCAAAGAAGTTATATAATCGATGAAGGAATGAGTGAAGGTTTATCACTTAAGCCATTTTCGCTGTTTCATCTCCATCATACTCATTAATGTGATAGAAAAAAATCAGCCAACATTCATGGTGGAACTGCTCATTCATCAGTTATAACCCTAAATTGGCTATGATTCTGAGAATTTGACAAAAACCAATAAAAAATGTATAGATCATAAAGCCAGGAAAGTTGCTGATATAACATTTAAGACTCTGGTCACTCTGTTGCCGTTTTCTTCGGAAGGTTTCTAAACGTAGCTTTACAACACAAGTTGGTGATAACATAGTTGTTCGCTGGTTAAGGTGAGTCTTGCCCTCCCTCATAGTGCATTTCAGGTCTGAGTGAGTCATTTACTACATTTTATATTCTTTGTGGTACATTAGTATTGTTTAGTTAAAAATATGAGACGTGAGCCCTGGCTGGTGCGGCTCAGTGGGTGAGCGCTGGCCTGCAGACTGAGGGGTTGTCCGTGTGATTCCCAGTCAGCTTGTGGGCCAGGGCCCCAGTTGGGAGCGTGCAAGAGGCAACTGGTTGATGTTTCTCTTGAACATTGATGTTTCTCTCCCTCTCTTTCTCCCTCCTTTCTCCTCTCTCTATAAAATATATAAAATCTTAAAAAAAAAATCTGTGACTTGACATTCTCCAAATAGATCTTCATGTTGGAACAATAAAGTTGAATCTTCTCACTTTCAAAAAAAAAAAAAAGAATTCTCACTACACACAGAGGCATTGTCACTCTGGTGACTTTTTCAAGGATACTTTGTCTTGTGGGGGGTAAAGACATATATTCCAGAAGCATAATGTGGCAGTATGTATTAAGAATGCCTATAGTTATTTGTGTTGGTAAAATGGTTTGGAAGAAGGGTGACGATGATTAATTTTAATGTCAGAAATAGCTATGCAAGAGACAGCATTTGAGTTAGGTGTAAATGAATTGGGTTTTCAGTTGATTTGTTGACTGCTTTCTCTATATATGTATATATATATTTAAAGATTTTATTTATTTATTTTTAGAGAGGGGAAGAGAGGGAGAAGAGAGGGAAAGAAACCTTGAAGTGTGGTTGCCTCTCATGTACCCCTTACTGGGGACCTGGCCTGCAACCCAGGCACGTGCCCTGGACTGGGAATCAAACCAGCAACCCTTTGGTTTGCCGGCCCGGCGCTCAATCCACTGAGCCACACCAGCTAGGACTGCTTTCTATATATTAGATATTGTGCCAAGTATTGTGTAATTTAATATGACTACCTCTGAGGGAACTGAAGTTCAGAGAGGTTAAGTGACTCGTTGAAGGTCACACACAGCTAGTAGGTAGAGTGAGGTGCAGATCTAGCTGACAGCAAACCCTTTCTGATATAGAACACAGATTCTAGAAAGAGTGGAATGTGGGAGCATATTCTGATGCAGGGAGCAGTAGGGGCAAAGAAAAGTACAAAGGTAAGAAAAAGGAGAGAGGGAGGGAGAAAGGGAAGGAAAGGAAGAGAGAAATCCAGTGTGACTTGGGCACTGTGTGTGTGTGTGTGTGTGTGTGTGTGTGTGTGTGTGTGTGTGTGTAAAAGATGGTGGAATTTATAGTGGGAAATATGGCTGAAAATATAGGTGGTATAAAGGTGGTATAGGTGGTCATGGGAGGGAGGCCTTGAAGGTCAGTTAAGGAATTTGGGTGCGTCTTATAGGAAGTCCTCAATTTTAAAATAATTTTTCTGACAAAAGAGAATTATACCTGCTGCCAGCATTGCATTTGGGACCTTTGTTTTGTTTGATTCTAGCTACAGATTCTGTTGGAAGACAGGACTATAGAAATAAAGTAGGTTCTTAAAATTAAAAATTAAGTGTAATTCTCAATTTCGTGCGGTAGTTCATGGAATTTATGATTATTTTACTAAATTCTTTTGTGCCATGAAAGTAGGAGTACAACTATAGAATTGTTTAATGTAAGCTCACTATTTTTATAAGACCATACGATAGAATTTTAAAATCATGTTTTTCAGATACTGACCGAGCTTTGTCATTACTGGAAGAATACTGCAAAAAGTTAAAGAAACCGGAGGAGCAGCAGTTGAAAAACGCTGTGAAAAAGGTGATGGGCATCTTTAGGAGCACCTTATTCCAAGCTCTGCTAGGTACGCGTTAGAAAATTATGTATTATCTTAATGGTAAGAATGGGGCCTGGTAGTCTGAGAACTGTGGTCAAAGGACCTGACGTTAATCAAATTTAGGAGTGGCAAATTTTTTTTTTGATAGTAGAAGAAAAGGTTTAGGTTCTTTTTCTTATTTAAAGTGAACCTAAAAAAGAACTGTTAAAGAGTAGAAATGAAGTGTGGATTATTAAAAATGTAAACGTTGAAAGGGTGATTTGCACAGGAAGGAAAACTCACACAGGCACAAGCCTGCGCTGTGTGTGGTGAGAGAAGGAAGCTGCCCGGCACAAAACGCAACGGGGCGCAGGCGCCTCAGAACCAAGTCCTGCTTCGACTCTCCTCTTAAGACAAAAACGAAAGTCTTCTTTTCTTCTTTTTGCTTCCCTTGTGAAAGTTTATGACCCAAATTGAAAAATTGGTGGATGAAAATCTCCGGGCTTTGGAAGTTTTGTCAATTTGTCACGAATCTAACTATATAAAGTTTAGCTTTATGTTTATTTCCTAACTTATTAAAGATTTTCTTCACAATCTTTAATAATCAAGGATATAGTTTATTTATCTATGAATTTATACATATATATTTTGCATTTATGCAGGTAACTTTTAATTCTTTTTAATAATATTTTAAGAGTTAAAATAAGGTAGCAAAAGATATAAGCAAACACCTGCCCTCCACAAAAACAAACAACTAATGAAATAATATTACAAAACCCACTTAATTATACTATACATTTTACTAGTCTTAAATAGTGCATTTTAAAGAAATAACTGAATCTACTAGATGTTATTACTACATTTTTACATTCTGATAGTATTGAAATAAAAATATAAAAATGAAATTATTTGAATTAATCTTGAAAATCTTTAACAAATATTTTGTTTTTGTTGATATGTTTACACTTACTCAAAAAAACTCCAACTTGTTTTGAATTTTAAACACCATTACATTTTGAAAATTTGAAAATCAGTCTATTGAATAAAAACAGAAGAAAAAAGCTTTATAGGATTATTTTGCCTGTGGATTAAGTTCTTTAAAATATTCTCTTGTGGCTGATAAGAATTAATGACACAAATAACTATAATCATCTTAGTTGGTATTAAATAAAGACAACTCTAAATGGACTCTTGCAGAATTTAAATAAATCCTGTCATTAGAGAATATAGTTGACAACATTTTAAGCCACAAATTTCTCAATTAAAAGTTAATAGTTTCATCCTATTTGTAATTAGTGAAGGTGATTAGCTGAATGGCAATATCTGTCAATAAGTTTGTATGATATGTTTAGTTAAGACCAGTTAAGTCTTTGAGAGTTTCAGTTTTTGAACTTGATTTACAAAGAGTGTCGTTATCTACTACATTTTGGCAATGTAACCATTTGGTATGGCAACATTAATACAGGGGGAATAAAAGGACAAGTGAACGACAAAGCATTGCATTTTGTAATTGTTTTGAGTGAGTGGTAAATGTATTGGCAAGTAACCTACATCGTAGTTTGAATGTCTCTAAAAATTAAAGGCAACAATAATCTGTAAAAAGCTGTTACGTAAGTAATCCTGGTGCCCAGCTTTGAATGGATGGATTTGCTTTGGCTGGTTTTTAAAAGTCATTTTGGGATATACCAGACTGCAAAAAATGGAGCAACATTATACAACAAAATAATAATTTTCCACTCAATTCTATGTGGGTTGCTAAGTAGTGATTACAAATGTATTGTTATTGAATGTTTGAGTGGTCTCATTGTGTATTGTCTTTAAGGACACAAAAGAAGAAAAACACGTAGCCCTGTGCATCCTGAAGGGGACCAAAGCTTTATACAAGGATAAGTAGGGAGCCATTGATAAATGCAATGTCATTTATGGCCTATAACTTGTTTTCTGTGTTTTTAAAAATAATTTTTTAAAAGATTTTATTTATTTTTAGAGAACGAGGGGGAGGGAGGGAGAAAGAGAGGGAGGGAAATATCAATGTGTGGTTACTATTCACTTGGCCCCTACTAGGGACCTGGCCTGCAACCCAGGCATGTGCCCTGACTGGGAATCGAACCAGCGACCCTTTGGTTCCCAGCCCGCGCTCAATCCACTGAGCTACACCAGCCAGGGCTTGTTTTCTGTTTGAACCAACTCTTTTCCCCCCTTTTTGTTATTGTTCTTGGTACAAGTAAGGGAAAGACAGTGGCTTCATCCATTGTTCTGATACTTAGATAGCCGGTATATTGAAATAATAACTTGCGTGAATCTCAATTAACTGTAGAAATAGAAGAAATCATACTGCATAACACCCAACACAAATTAATAGTAAAGTGAAGCACTGTTATTGCAGAATGTGCTGCGACATTTACATGTGACTAGGAAACCAAGACTCTACCAGTGAAAAATAATCACTTTGAAAATGAACACTATCCTTCTTTTGTGGTCCTTCATCACGCTTAAAAAAAATCCCACCGAAGGCTAATATGTTTAGATGGTATAATCTTTGAGGACAGAATTCTATTTATATAACATTGACTGCATTATACTGCATAAAAGCATTTTATAAATGAGGTTCCTTTATAGTCGGTGGAAGGTGATAGCAAAAGTTTTTTTTTTTTTTTTTTTTTTAATTTTTAAAGTATAATCTTGCCCTAGCTAGTGTGGCGCAGGGGACTGAGTGCCTGCCTGTGAACCAAAGGGTTGCGGGTTCTATTCCCAGTCAGGACACATGCCTGGGTTGTGGGCCAGGTCCCCGGTTGGGGGTGTGTGAGAGTCAACCACACATTGATGTTTTGCTCCCTCTCTTTCTCCCTTCCCCTCTGCCTAAAAATAAGATAAATACAATCTTTAAAAAATTATTTTAAAAAGTATAATTTTATTTGATTATAAAAGTGATATATGCTAATTCTGGAAAATTTTAAAGATAAAGTAAAATAAGAAAGTAATATTCACGGTAAAGTGGATTGCTCTTACTGTAAACGGCTGGAATATATGAAAAGCATGGAGAATGATGAACAGTTTAACTTTCTTCCTCTTCGCTTTGAGTTTGTTTTTATTTTCCATTTATTTTTAATTGGCAGTGGAAAAAGACACTTTAGGCTTTTAAAAGTTAGTCTTTAGTGTTTATTGGTATATATAAAAAAATGCCTGACACCTCAATGTGCCAGAAGCTGTACACTTAAATGCTAGTCTTAGGGTGACATCTAGTGGTCACACTAAGGAAAAAGTTTTGTCTGGTGGATCATTTTTTTTGATGACGTTTTCATTAACACCTTAGAGAACTTGAATAGAAGTGAATTGAAACTCCACAACATTTTACAAATTAATTTGGGTTTCTTTTATTTAGCATTGCTAAAACATTTTTATTTTTAAGGCGCGAAGGTTTTTTATTCTCAATTAGATGCTGAAGGAGCAAGATGAACTTAAAAAAATTATTTTTTACTTCTCTTTCAGATATTTTGAAAGTTTAAAATTCACTTTATAGTGTTTGAGGTGGACTGTTTTAGAAAGATTTAGATAGTAAAGTGATACTTTCCTTAAAAGCCAGCCAGGAGCAGCATCTTAGAAAAGTGCTACCCTGCTTTATGGAGACTTGCATGTCGGATTTTGTGTTAGAATAGAATAGTTTTTATTTCCATGAAGCTTAATACAGAATCCTAGGGATAACTGAGACTACTAGCAATGTGGATGAGACATTAGACAGACCACCTCCTGTGGAAGCCTCTACCATGTCTCTACCTGTGAGCAGCTTTAAGCAGCCCTTTTATTATGTCTCTCCATGTTCTGTTTACATTACTATAAAGCACTGATTACATTGCCTTGTGATAAACTGAATGTGATTCTGCCTCCTCAATAGACTGTAAGTACCTTGAGAATTGAAGTTATATCTAATTAACCTTTGTACCACCAGTATGTGGACCTTTAATAAATAATAGGTTGTCAATAGATTTTATTTATTCATTTATTCAACAATTATTTTTATTTTTTATATTTTTATTTTCTAAAGATTTCATTTATTTATTTTTAGAGAGAGGGGAAGGGGAGGAGAAAGAGAGGGAGAGAAACATCAATGTGTGGTTGCCTCTCATGCTCCCTGGTACTGGGGACCTGGCCTGCAACCCAGGCAAGTGCCCTGACTGGGAATGGAACCGGCAACCCTTTGGTTTGCAGGCCCACACTCAGTCCGCTGAGCCACACCAGCCAGGGCACAACAATTGTTTTTAAAAGACCTGTTATATTGTGGTAGGAAATAGAAATACAATATAAACTATAGAGGAGAGGATAGTCCTTGCCCTCATGGGTAAGAGAAAGCAATCAAGTGTGGGAAAGAGACATTATATGTGCAGTTAGTTAATTTATTTAAGTGTAACAGGTGACAAGTGCTACAAGATCAATCTGTGTAAGAGTTTTTATCACATAAAACCGCTACATATTTTCTCAGTACAGTAACTCTAATATAATATTTTTATTTCAAAATAACATGCATTTGAAAACATCATGGCTATTTTGGTCTTAATTATTCATCATAGCATATTTTTTTTTTAAAGATTTTATTTTTATTTTTAGAGAGAGGGGAAGGGAGGAAGACAGAGAGGGACAGCAACAGCAATGTATGGTTGCCTCTCACATGGCCCTCACTGGGGACCTGGCCCGCAACCCAGGCATGTGCCCTGACTGGGAATCGAACCGGGACCCCTTGGTTCCCAGCCCTCGCTCAATCCACTGAGCTACACCAGCCAGGGCTCATAGCATAATTTTTGTGTGACCATAAGAAAGTCAAAGAATTTTTTATAGATGATAGGGAGTGGAAGACCCACACAGTCATGTGAGTTTGAAGCAATGTGGCTGTAATTCTCCAAGGCAGAGGTTCCCAAAGTGCAGTTCTTAGAGCAGCAGTGGCAGCCTCACCGGAGACGTGGTGAGCATGGCAGGTTCTTGGGCCTTACCCCAGAGACACTGAATCAGAACCTCTGGAGTGCTTTAATAAGCCTTCCAGGTGATTGTGAGGCATGGTAAAGTTTGAGAACACGTGTTCTAAGTGGTTAGATAGTTGGCACTCGAAGGAAGTAATACAGTAGGAGAGTATTATCAATACACCTGGGAAAATAGGACAATGGCATTTCTTCATTCTTGAATTAAAAAAAAAACCCGATTTGATCTTTAACAAATATAAATGAACCATATATTCTGGGATATAACTTGAGTACATAAATTAATGAATATTATTATGAAATCTAATTTTTTAAAGAAAATACAAGAGTGTATCTGAATCATTTAAGTGTTTTTTAAAAGACTTTATTTATTTATTTATTTTTAGAGAGAAGGGAAGGGAAGGAGAAAGAAGGGAGAGAAATGTCAATGTTGTTGCCTCTTGCACGCCCCCTACTGGGAACCTAGCCTGCAACCCAGGCATGTACCCTGACAGGGAATTGATTCAGCAACCCTTTAGTTTGCAGGCCTGCACTCAATTCACTGAGCTAAAACTAGCCAGAGCTTGGCGTTCCCCCGCACCCGCTTTGGATACTTAACGATAGTTTCTATTTATGGTGCTAAGATTAGAGAACAGCAAAGCTACGCTGTATGAGGCTTATTCACTTAGGTAAGGGCTTGTTGCCACTCACAACCTCGAAGCATGTTCTCCAGTAAAACAAATAAATTACTACATGTCATGGACGTTCAAATAAGTCTTGACTGGTCAAAGTGGTAAATGTTAAATTCTTATATACTAAGGTCTAGTATGTTCCTACTTATTTGTTTACAATACCCATTTAAGGAAAAGAGTGCTGGTATTGTAGTTATTGCAATTGAGTAATAATAATGAAGTATTTATGAAGTGTTTACCTATTTACATGGATATACGTGATGGATGTTATTTATTTTTATTTAGTCTTCATTGTATTGTTTTTCATTACCATTTAGCCCCCTTAAGCCCCCTTCCCCCAGCAATCAGCACACAGTTGTCCACGTCCATGAGTCCTTTGTCCTATTTGCTCACTCCCTCCAACCCCTCCTACCCCTCCCCACTAGCTGTCATCTGTTCTTCGTCTATGAGTCCGTCTCTGTTTTGCTTATTAGTTCAGCTTGTCCATTAGATTCCACATAAAAGTGAAATCATATGGTATTTGTCTTTCTCTGACTGGCTTTTTTCACTCAGCATAATGTTCTTCAGGTCCATCCATGCTGTTGCAAAGGGTAAACTTTTCTTCTTTTTTTACCACTGAGTAGTATTCCATTGTGTAAATGTCTCATTCATGGTTATTTTATCCACTTATCTATTGATGGACACTTGGGCTGCTTCCATATCTTGGCGATTGTAAATAATACTGCAATGAATATAGGGGTTCTTTGGAATTCGTGTTTTGGGCTCTTTTGGATATATTCCCAGAAGTGGCATCACTGGGTCAAAAGGCAGATCCATTTTTAATTATTTGAGGTATCTCCATACTGCTTTCCACAGCAGCTGCACCAATCTGCATTCCCACCAAGAGTGCGGAAGAGTTCCCCTTTCTCCACATCCTCGCGAGCACTTGTTGTCTGTTGATTTATTGATGACAGCCATTCTGACGAGTGTGAGATGGCATCTTATTGTGGTTTTAATTTGCATTTCTCTGGTGATTAATGACGTGGAGCATCTTTTCAAATTTCTATTGGCCATGCTGGATGTTAATAAAGACCAAATTCTTACCCTTAAGGAGGTTAAGGTCAATTGGGAAGGTCATATTCACATACATAGAAACAAGTACGAGACAGAGTATGCATTAAGGAGTAAACTCTAGAGGCTAGACCAAAATGCTGTAGGAGTTCAGAG
>PVJI01021497.1:0-26953 GCA_004026765.1 Micronycteris hirsuta
CCAGCCTCCCCCTTCCCCCTTAGTTCCTTCCATGTGTCCTCTACAATGATTCCTGGAAATGCTTCTCCCCATTGTCCCCTCCCCCTTGGCTATTGATAGACTGTTCTTAATTTCAATGTCTCTGTTTATGTTTTGCTTGCTTTCCGTTTTTGTTGATTATGATCCAGTTAAAGGTGAGATCATATGGTATTTGTCCCTCACCGCCTGGTTTACTTCACTTAGCATAATGCTCTCCAGTTCCATCCATGCTGTTGCAAAGGGTATAAGCTCCTTCTTCCTCTCTGCTGCGTAGAATTCCATTGTGTAAATGTACCATAGTTTCTTGATCCATTCATTTGTAGATAGGCACTTAGGTTGTTTCCAGCACTTGGCTATTGTGAATTGTGCTGCTATGAACATTGGAGTGCAAAGGTTTTTTTGAATTGGTTTCTCAGGATTCTTAGGGTATAATCCCAGTAGTGGAATTGCTGGGTCGAACGGCAATTCCATTTTCATTTTTCTGAGGAAGTTCCATACTGTTTTCCACAGTGGCTGCACCAGTCTGCATTCCCACCAACAGTGCAGTAGGGTAGTGATTCCCTCTTTTTATAAACATTCTCCACTCTAACATGGCCTGTAAGGATAGGGGTGCATGTCCAGGGAGAATAATTTGAACTGATAGACAAAGATTTTATTTATTTATTTTTAGAGAGAGGGGAAGGGAAGGAGAAAGAGAGGGAGAGAAACAGCAATGTGTGGTTGCCTCTCACATGGCCCTCACTGGGGACCTGGCCCGCAACCCAGGCATGTGCCCTGACTGGGAATCGAACCTGGACCCTCTGGTTCCCAGCCCGCGCTCAATCCACTGAGCTATACCAGCCAGGGCTATTCACATCTTCTTACCTATTGTTTTGGAACTCCTTAGTTTCTCTTAAAACATATTCCTGGTTGTATGTCCCCCAAAGTTCCCCTTGTGTGTCCAAATTTAAGTTAAAACTGGGCCATAGTTTCAAAGAAGCAACTTAGTTGTTTAATTGTCTCTTACAGTTTCTCTGAATATACGAGATATTTTCCCTGTAGAGTAAATCTCAAACCGAGATGACTGTGGGGACCACTTACCTAACTGAAATGACCTGGTTCAGTTGGAGACAGCGGCAAATTGGAGAGAACATGGGCTCTGCAAAGGGGCCAATAATCGCTTTTCAGCTTCAGCTAATGCTTGCCAAGCACGCGTGCTGGGGAAATGTTGGCAGAGTTCCTGATTTTTCAAAAGCTAGAAATCTAGATGTTTATAGTAAATCTTTTGATTTATGAAAGCCATCAACTGAACCTTTTTTGAACAGCACTGTGTAAATCAAACAAAGGTTATGTGTTTGCCATACTGGGCCCGCGGCGCTGGTTTTCTTGCTCTAGAGTCTGCGTGTTTTGTGTCGGTGAGAGTGGAGACACAAGGCAATGATGTCACATTAGATAAGTGCTTAGGTCATCAGCACCATTGATTCTCTAAGCTCACCTGATGCAAAGAGCGTTGCAATGACAAAACAAAAAAGTATATGATCTTTACTAGAAAATAGTAGTACCAATTTTCAAGAACTTTGTCAGATACTTTAAATACAGACTTGTTAGTTCTTACAGCAATCCAGCCATGTTTATATATTTTTAAGTATATTTTATTGATTATGCTATTGCAGATGTCCCATTTTTCTCCCCTTTATCCCCCTCCTCCCTCCACCCCACCTCCCACCAGCAATCCTCTCCCTTAGTTCATGTCCATGGGTTGTCCATGTAAGTTCTTTGGCTTCTCCACTTCCTACACTATTCTTAACCTCCCCCTGTCTATTCTGCACCTACCAATTATGCTTCTTATTCCCTGTACCTTTTCAACCATGGTCTCCCTCCCCCTCCTAGCTGATAACCCTCCATGTGATCTCCATTTCTGTGATTCTGTTTTTGTTGTAGTTGTTTGCTTAGTTTGTTTTTGTTTTTTAGGTTCAGTTGTTGATACTTGTAAGTTTGTTGTCATTTTACTGTTCATAGTTTTGACTTTCTTTTTCTTAGATAAGTCCCTTTTCATATAATCAGGGCTTGGTGGTGATGAACTCCTTTAATTTGACCTTATCTGGGAAGCACTTTATCTGCCTTTCCATTCTAAATGATAGCTTTGCTGGATAGAAGCTATCCCCCCCCGTTATTGTCCATGTGTCCCCTATAAATGCTTCTTGGATATAGGTCCTTGCCTTTCATGACTTCAAATACTTCTTTCCAGCCCCTTCTTGCCTGTAAGGTCTCTTTTGAGAAATCCACTGACAGTCTTATGGGTACTCCTTTGTAGGTAACTGTCTCCTTTTCTCTTGCTGCTTCTAAGATTCTCTCCTTATTTTTAATCTTGGGTAATGTCATATGATGTGTCTTGGTGTGTGCTTCCTTGGGTCCAACATCTTTGGGACTCTCTCAGCTTCCTGGACTCCCGAGGAATCTATTTCCTCTGCCAGATTGGGGAAGTTTTCCTTCATTATACTTTTCAAATAAGTTTTCCATTTATTGCTCTTCCTCTTCTCCTCTGGCACCCCTATGATTTGGCTGTTGGAACATTTAAAGTTGTCCTGGAGGTTCCTCAGCCTCTCCTCATTTTTTGAATTCTTGTTTCTTTTTAATAATTAAAAATTTTTTTTAAATTGTTTAAGTACAGTTTTCTGCCTTTCCCCCTACCCCAGCCCAAACCTCCAGCCCTCCCCACCTCCCTCCCACCTCCACCTCCCCCCCCGTTATTGTCTATGTGTCCTCTATAATTGGTCCTTCAAACCCTTCACCCTTTTCCCCTAAAATTCCCTCCCCTCTCCCCTCTGGTCACTGTCAGCCTGCTCTCAATTTCAGTGTCTTTGGTTATATTTTGCTTGTTTGTTTTGTTGATTAGGTTCCTGTTAAAGGTGAGATCATATGGTATTTGTCTTTCACTGCCTGGCTTATTTCACTTAGCATAATGCTTTCTTCTTCTGTTCCAGTTGGATGTTTATTTCTTCCATCTGTTCCAAATCATTGATTTGAGTCCCAGTTTCCTTCCCTTCACTGTTGGTTCCCTGTATATTTTCCTTTAATTCACTTTGTGTAGCCTTCATTTCTCTCTTCATTTTGTGACCGAACTCAATAATTTCTGTGAGCATCTTGATTATCAGTGGGAGGGGTCAGAGAGAGAATAATGCCACTGGTTTGGCTCTTTCCCCAATTTCAGTCACTTCCCCTGCTACCCACAAGCAAATTCGGTCCTTCTGGTGCTGATTCCAGGGTGGGTGGGCTTGTGTATGTTCTAGGACCCTGTGAGTCTCTCCAACATACTCTCCTGAGAGGCTGGGAGTTTCTCCCACTGCTGCAACCCCCACAAGATTGTACAGCCAGAGGTTTTGAGGCTTCAGTCTCCTGCGCTGGAACCCTGGGTTGCTCAGTCTGTTTTTGCTCCCCAGTTGTTCCTCCCAGCTTATCTGCATGCAAATGTGGGACCTTTAAGTCCAGCAGCTGCTGCCTTGCCTGCTGCTCTGCCAGCTGCCACCTTGTCTCACATCCTCTCTGCCCCATCTGCCGGTTTCTGCCTCTCCTACTGGTCTGGGTGAATGTTTTTTCTTTAACTTCTTGGTTGTCAGACTTCCAAGATGTTCAATTTTCTGACAGTTCTTGTTGTTTTTTTGTTTTTAGATTTGTTGTTGTCTTTCCTTTGGTTGTGTGAGGAAGCAAAGGTTATCTTCCTATGCCTCTATCCTGACCGGAAGTCCTCATGTTTATCATTTTATCTCCAGTTTATAGAGAAGGAAATTGAAACTCAAAGAACTTAAATAGTTTGCCCAAATGGAAATTTCACACATCTAGGGAGTCACACGGCTGGAATGGTAAGAAGAGAGTGCTCACTATCCCCTGTGTTTCACTGCTTGGGTCACTAGAACTCAATCCAGTGCATAGTAACTACAGGTTAGGGAGTAATGAAAAGTTTCAAAAATTGAATTACTTTGTGGCAAGGAGATGTATGTACATCAAAAGAGAACTCTCCCACAACAAGCACCATGAGAATTGTTTTACCATGGAGAGTTCTTATAGTTCCTATGAGAGAGTTCCTGTAGAGACCTTCATTTCATTGGACTCTTTCTCTTCCCCCTCCTTCTCTTCCATCTGGCTTTTAGTACTTGATGCTTAGGCTACAATTTCATGAGTCATTTAATTACTTCACAGAGAATCCCAGCTCCACTTACACCACCATGTCATTCCTATATTTCCCCTAGAGGAATTGAAATGTGACTTTGATATTTGGTCACAGTAGAATCTAATGGAATCAAAGGAATATTGAGACACTTGAAGAATTTACTGTATATTTTGCCATCAAGAAGGGAGAACAATTCCAAAGAAGAGAGAATGCATTTTTATTTCCTTTCAAATTATGTAGAAGAATCAATATAAAACAGTGGATCTTTGTTAAGAATTCTTGCTTTAATTGAAATGTTACAGTTTGAACTCTTGAAAAGGTTTGAATTGCTTTCAAGTTATTTATGGCAAAAATCTAGGCTTTGGGGATTTTGAAGGCACATTTCTCTCTAAGTGCTGCTTTCAAGTGCAAATGACCTTTCATCCCCTTCACAAGGGGAAATTGGAGTTATGGAGTGGCCAAGAGGACAAGGGAATGGGCAGGTTGACTTCCCAACTGCCTTTAGCTCCATTTCCCTGACACATTTCATCTTTCAGTATCTCAACCTGCATGTCTTTTGCTTCACAGATGCTGCATTTGGCAAATCTTACTTTCTTACACTGTTTTCTAAAAGATTCCTTGTATAACTTTATGTGAGCTTATGGTTGAACAAATCATAAAATTCTTAGAATGTTCTATAAAGATGACCTCGGGCAGTATGTGGATTTAAAAAATATGATCTGAAAACTTTTTTTTAAAAATATTTTTTTAATTTATTTTATTTTTAGAGAGCAGAAGGGAAGGAGAAAGAGAGAGAGAGAGAAACATCAATGTGTGGTTGCCTCTCACGTGGCCCCCACTGGGGACCTGGCCCGCAACCTAAGCATGTGCCCTGACTGGGAATCGAACCTGCGACTCTTTGGTTCGCAGCCCGCACTCAATCCACTGAGCTATGACAGCCAGGGCTTGAAAACTCTTTCTTAGGAAGAGGTAAAGATGATGAAAACTGCAGGAGGTCAGCATTTCACAGAATTGTAGACTTTGTTCATTCTTAGACATACCAGAGTACCCTGCACTTTTTACCGGATTCATGACTTCAAATTGCAATCCTCCATGTTACCCAAAGTGGGGTCTGTGAACCAGCAGCATCTGCATGTCACATGGGAGCTTGTCAGAAATGCAGTCTCAGGCCACACCTTCGACGTACCGAACCACAGCCTGCAGTTTAACGAGATTTCCAGGTGATTCACATGCATGTTAAAGTTTGAGAAGCATTTCTCTTTCTATATCTCCCAGTTGCCTTTTTCATTCTTGTGTTTCCAGCACTGAACACAAAGCCTAGCGGGTCATTGGAACTATGTGGATATTTGACGGACGGGTTGGTTCACAGTGCTAAAGCTCTCATTTAGAAATGCTAGGAAGCCTTAGAGGTACAGCTGACTCAGTGTAGAACTTTATCTACTCAAGCGATCCTCAACCTTCACTGCGCATGGCAAATACCTGGGAAGATTAAAAAAATATACTCATACCTGGTTAACATGCACCCACCCATAGAAACTTTTATTTAGTAAATATAAGGTGTGAACCGGGCGTTAGAATTTTAAAATCTCCCCAGCTAACTTACTGTGCAGCCACGGTTGAGAACTGTTGACCTAAAAATTGTCTTCCAAAAAGCTTTTTGAATCATTGGATTACTATGTCCCAGGACAGAAAAATATTGAAACTGATTGTGAGTGTAAGCTTCAGCGTGTGTCATCAGGACCGAAGGATGAGGACATGGTGGTACTGAGACTAATTTTGCATGTCCAGGCACTTTTGGGAGGTTTGGTATTTGTGGTGAGCAAATCGGTCTTATAGTTTTCTTGTTAATCTAATTATATAGGGTAACGGTAGAAAGAAAGGTTTGATCAAGAGAGTGAAGCATAATCCTGATGAGTCTTGGTAGAAACTGCAAATTTATTTTTTTATTTTTATTTATTTATTTATTTTTTAAAGATTTTATTTTTATTTTTAGAGAGAGGGGAAGGGAGGGAGAAAGAGAGGGAGAGAAACAGCAATGTATGGTTGCCTCTCACATGGCCCTCACTGGGGACCTGGCCTGCAACCCAGGCATGTGCCCTGACTGGGAATCGAACCGGGACCCTCTGGTTCCTAGCCCGTGCTCAATCCACTGAGCTACACCAGCCAGGGCAGAAACTGCAACTTTAAAAAACAAAGTATTTTTATGTTTCATACAACTGGTTTGGTTATTTTGTTCTGTTGGATGAGAGATCATGACATAATTTATCAATATTAGAGCTACATAAATAGAACAGTTTTAAACTGTACCCTTACTTTACAGAAGAGTACTGTACCTGCTGGGTGGGTTTCATGTATCTTTTTACTGTCTTTTGGAGCTCTCCTCTATTTTGCACCTACAAGTCCGCTGGTCTACGTTAGGAAACAATTCTGTTTATGAATCTTTCTCTCCTCCTCCCTCCTTGGCTAGTCCATCTTGATGAGTATAGCTTTTCATTCAGATGTCGGCTTTCAGTGAAAAAAATTACATCATTTCAGATGATGTCAATATTATCATGTGGCTAACTTGGTTGAACTGACATTAGGAGCACATTAGAAATATGCTAGATCATTATGATGTGTCTTGGTGTGTTCCTCTTTGGGTCCAACTTCTTTGGGACTCTCTGAGCTTCCTGGACTTCCCGAAAGTCTATTTCATTCGCCAGCTTCGGGAAATTCTCTATTATTATGTGTTCAAATATTTTTTCAATTCCTTGGATTTCTTCTTCTCCTTCTGGCAGCCCTATGATCCGTATGTTGGGACGTTTACAGATTTCTTGGAGGTTTCTGAGCCCCTCCTCCATTTTTTGAATTCTTGTTGCTTCATTCTTTTCTGGTTGGATGTTTTTTTCTTTCTGCTGGTCCACTCCGTTGATTTGAGTCCCAGTTTCCTTATCTCTATTGGTTCCCTGCAGATCTCTCCTCATTTGTCAAGCAAGTTCGTTAATTTTTCGTAGAATTCTGAAAGCATCCTTATTACAAGGGTTTTGAACTGTGCATCTGATAAGTTGGCTATCTCTTGGTCGGTTAGCTCTGGGGCTTTTATCTGTTCCTTTCTTTGGGCCATCACCACCCAGCCTTTATTGTATGAAATGTTGAAGGAAGTTATATGAGGTATGGAGGAATATCAACAGGGGAGTGGTAGGGGGAGAGGGTGGGAATGGGGCACAGAACAAGTAGCATAAATGGGAAGTAGACAACAGACAGGGGGAGGTTAAGAATAGTATAGGAAGTGCAGGAGCAGAAGGACTTATGTATATGACCTATGGACAAAACTAAAGGGAGGGGAAAGGGGGGTAAGGGGGTGGGGGGAAAGAAGGGGGGAAGTTGGGCAACTGTAACAACATAATCAATAAAATATAGTAAAAAAATGCCCTCAGGTATCAATTAAAATAAAAGTGTTTTCTTAACATTAAAAAAAAAACAAATATGCTAGATCAAGTGGAAGTACATTTCCATATTATTTTCTTACTCATCTTTAGCTCCTTGGGAATTTTAAGCAAGCCTGAGATCTGTACTCAATGGCTAAAGTTTCCACAAAGGGCTTCCTGTTTCCCTCAGCAAGTTAAGGCTCATGAAAGTTGGAGGTAACATGGAGACCATGGAAGAGTGAAGCTGTGGTGACAGTGAGATCGGGGTCTCAGAGCTGATGGCATCATCATTGTGGAGAAGTGGCCTTTGCTTAGAGCAGGGGTGTCAGACTCATTTTCACCAGGGGTCACATCAGCCTCGCAATTGCCTTCAAAGGGCCGAGTGTAATTTCAACTCCTTAACAGTTAAGGAGTAGGTACATTTATACAGTCATAAAATTACATTTGACCCTTTGAAGGCAACCGCGAGGCTGATGTGGCCCCCGGTGAACATGAGTTTCACACCCTTGGCTTAGAGGGTCATCCTATACCAATGTCATGTCCTTGTGGTTGAAGATTTCTTTTGTTCCCCCTTGAATATTGTATTCAGGTGAAAAAATGTTGTATTCAGTAAAAGAAAAGTGGCCATAGCAAAGAAAACAAAATACAGTGGCAGGACATTCCTCTCTACTTTGTTATGCAGGGACTTTTCACATCATTGCTATTCAGTTCCCTGAACCATAGTCCCCATATCTGCGTGGTTGAAGCTGGCTTCTGGAACATCCATGTTCCTTCTTGCAGAAAGGGTAAAAGAAGAAAAGAACTTGTGAGAACTTGTGAGCCACACTTACCCACTTGTCTACAAAGGAGGCTAGGAAATGTGGACTTCATTGGGCAGTCCTTTGTGTGTGTGACTAGCGGTGTAGAACGTGTGTCTTGGGCAGCGTAACTTGGAGTCCAGAGAGCAGGCGTATTTATTCATACACCAACTCCTGGCAGCTCCTGGCAGCCATTGATGGAGGCTGTTCCTGGTGGGGCACTGATTCCTTGGCGCTTCTGACCTACTTTCTGCATGTGGAAAGAGTGGGCTTTTGAGACCAGAAAATGTTTTCAGGAGAAGAAATGTAGGTGTTAGTAGTTTGAAGTTTGCTTTCAGGAACTGGTGAGGGGGGAGGATACGGGTGGAGAATATGGATGGAACACTGACAATATCTGGTACAGTGTTTTCTTCCCAAGTTACTGGCATACCGTTGACTTTACAGCTTTACCTCTATCAACTACCAGCCATTTAGGCACCAGACCTTAAATATTAAACACTGAAGAAACACATATATAATCTTGCCCTTAAATAGCCTAGAGCCATAAAAAGTCTTGGTTTTAAAATGAAGGCGACCAGGTGTATAACTGTAATTGTAATTTATAATATTTGCATCTGGCTTCCCAAGCTTTACATAAGCACAGTGAAAAATTATTGAGGATAAGCGGTTGAGCTCTGGCAGATTTAATTATGAATTATTTAGGCAGAAGTTTCAGATGATTAGGTGGTTAAAAAACTATCTTAGTTCTAATATTTTTGGTTCTTTATTTCTTTAACTTTATTAGAGTAACTGATTGCTGACTCATTTAGCTTCAGCTCATAAAATGTAGTTTGGCAATGCTAACACTGTTTGAAGCTTAGAAATATATACAAACAAGTTTTGGTATGAGTAATTGATTCTTAATTTTTTTCTAAGAATCATAAATGATAGCCCTACTTGCTCGATGGCATGGTTCGTGTAGGTTAGTTTGAAAACTAAAGTTTGCTTTTATAGAAAAGTGGTGGGGGGAGAAATGGAGACAACTGGACTTGCACAACTATAAAAACATGTTTAAAAAGTTGTGAACATTGTGAGCATTGCTCATGTGTGAGCATTGCTGTCTTTTTAATTGCTCTGATATGAATGTAGCCATACATAGTCATCGCATAGAGACAGACAAAAACAATCAAAATACAAGGTATTTCTGTTTGAACTCACATTCTGAAAGGAAAGAAACTTAAACCAGTGACTAAATTCTGAGGGCGATGTGGGAGTATTTTGTCCTTTTGTAGAATTGGAGGAAATGAACATTTCTACTGTGATTTCTTAACAATAAATAACTGAAATAAGTTAGAAGGTTTATGAATTTTTTTACCATTTCAGTTGAAGTTAAGAGTTCTGCCAACAACCTAGCTGGGGAAATAAAGCTCTTTGAAAAAGGAATTTAATTCTCATTTCAAATAGATTAACATGGAAACCTAGCTTATTCATAGATTTCTGAAATGTGCTCAACAGAACCTTTAAATAGAGCTCTTATAATATGAAGGGATTTCACCAGAAGAATGCAAAGCATATTTTAGACTGAAGCGACCTCAATACCCCCAAGTTATAGTGTGATTTTACTAGGTCTTGGAGAAGACCCTTGCAGAAGGAGGTGCTGGAACCTCACTTGGGACCCTCACTCAGCTTCCCAGCAGAGATTGTGCTGCTAGTGTTCTTGTGGGTTTGAAATTTCCAATCCACTGTTTTGCCCTTTGCTAGCAGCCCTTCAGGGGAGAAACTGTCATTGTCGTCTCCAATTCCCACACGTTACAAATAACTGATCCTAAGGTCTTTTATTTTTGTCAACTTGAAATGCTATGATTCTGAAATTTCCCTCAGCCCATCTAATTTCTCAGGAAATTTGGTGAGTCTCAAATAAGTATTTCTGAGAACCAGAGAACAGGATAAGCCTATTGCTCTTTTCAAACCGGGGTAAAATACGTATAACACAAAATCAGCATTTTAAATTATTTTAAAGTGAACAATTCACTGGCATTTAGTGCATTCACGGTGCTGGGCTACCATCACCTCTCTCGAGTTGCGGTACATTGTCATCACCCCCAAAGGTGAGCCTGTACTTATTAAGCAATCACTCCCCATTCTTGCCCGCACCCCCCCCCACGGCCCTTAGCAAACACAAATATGCCATCTGTCTATATGGATTTACTTATTCTGGACATTTGATACAAATGGAATTGTGTAATATGTGGCCTTTTTGTCCGTCTCCGTCACTTAGCACAATGTTTTTGAGGTTCATCCATGAGGTAGCACGTGTGAATACGTCATCCCTAAAATAGTTGAATAATACTGCGCTGTATATAGGTATGTATTGTTTCGTTTATCCATTCATCCATCCACCTTTTAGCTACTGTGAATAGTGCTCGTATGAAGTTTTGTGTACAAATATTCGTATAAGTGCCTGTTTTGCAAGTCTTTGGGGGTATATACCTAGGAATCGAATTGCTGGCTAGTATGGTGATTCTATGTTTAACTTTTTGAGGAACCAAGCCTATTGCTTTAACTCATAGGTTAGTGATACAATAACTTAAGGATGCCTTGCCTGGCAGCACCTTAAAGTGTTCATAATTATTGTTCTCAACTGGCCATGGAAGTGTTACTTTTATTTATTTATATATTTTTTAAGATTTTATTTATTTATTTTTAGAGAGAGGGGAAGGGAGGGAGACAGAGAGGGAGAGAAGCATCAATGTGTGATGCTCACATGGCCCCCACTGGGGACCTGACCTGCAACCCAGGCATGTGCCCTGACTGGGAATCAAACCGGGACCCTTTGGTTCCCAGCCCACGCTCAATCCACTGAGCTATACCAGCCAGGCCTGGAAATGTTACTTTTAAATAAAGGAAGCCTGAATTACACAATGCAAACCCTTTTGTTTACCATTCACTCCAGGTTTTCCACATGCGTCCCAGAGGCTGTGTTGTGCACTGCAGAATGTTGAGCCCTATGAGCCTCGACCCCTGCCCACCCACGCTGTGCCAGTAACAGCCCTCTCCTAAGCTGTAACAACAAGAGCATTGCTAAATGTCCCCTGGGGGTGCAATGTGAATGAAGCCCGGGGGACTTTGGTGGTTCCACAGTGTCACTCATAGCCAGGTTCCTTTTTCTTTTTTTTTTTTTTTTACGCTGTCATCCTTGATGTGCAGCTTTCCTCCTCAGTCATCTCATAGTAGAAAGATGGCTGGTACAGCTCCAGCCATCTATCCCAGGTGACAAAGAGAAGGAGCGGAGTCAGGCTTCTGTAGAGCGATTTCCCAGCATTTCTGCTGAAAGACTTGTATCCGCATCTCATTGGCAACCTTTATCTGCGATGGAAACTTGGGCAAATATGGTATTGCTGGGCCTGTTTCTGCATCTGACAAAATAATTGTTGTGTTACCAAAGAAAAGGGGGGAGTGTATGTTGATTGCATGATCAACTTGCAGTCTCAGTCACAAAATAACAGATTCATTTCTGATTGTTGAGACCGTGGGACCATATCACATCCTAATGAAAAGTGTATCTTCTCAGTGCACAATTGATGTTCACAGTGTCTGTCCCCTTGGAAACACATTTTTACCTTGGGACAGAAAAGGGGGTGGGTCATTCTTGTATATAAATGGGACTTAAATTGGCCTAGACTCTAAGGCATAAAGAGGACAGGTGCAATTTTAGTGTTGTAAATTCAGGTCCCTTGGACATAGGGAAATAGACCCAGGTTGGCTAACCCTCTGCCTCTATTTGTTATTAAAGGCAAAGGTAGCAGTAGCAGCAATATGCCAAAAGAATTTGTCCAGACAGAAATTTTGGAGCCTCTAGCCTCAAACGGGTGCATGTGAGCTTCAGTTCCATCAGCAGTATCCCTAAACCTGAGGCTACAGTGGGAATTGGTAACAATACCAGCAAAGGTAGCTGTATGAGGTAGAGTGGTGTTCTCACAAAGATTATCAGAACCCAAGGTAGTCCTTTGGCAACAGGATGGGAAAGCCAGGGCCCCAGAAAAGGGAGGATTTTTCTAGATACTCTGTGCTCTAGAATACAAAGATCTCAGGGGTATGCAGCAAAATCGGAAGACACAGGTCTGTGGGAAGCAGAGGTGATAACACTTGGAGTGTAAAAGGAGAGATATGACTTTTACTGTTACCGATGAGGCTGGCATTGTGGGTTGATTGTATCCCCCCACAAAAGACATGTTGAACTCCTAAGCCACAGGGCCTGTAAATATGACCTTATTAGAAAATAGGGTCTTTGCAGATTTAATCAAGTTAAGATAGTCATACTTCAGCCCTGGCTGATATAGCTCAGTGGATTGAGCACGGGCTGGGAGCCGGACAGTCCCGGTTCGATTCCCAATCAGGGCACATGCCTGGGTTGTGGGCCTGGTCCCCAGTGAGGGCCATGTGAGAGGCAACCATACATTGCTGTTTCTCTCCCTCTCTTTCTCCCTCCCTTCCCGTCTCTAAAAATAAAAATCTTAAAAAAAAAAAGATAGTCATACTTCATTAGAGTGGGCCCTAATCCAATACGGCTAGTGTCCTTTTAAGAAGAGTAAACAGACAGACACAGAGACACAGGAGAGAATACCATGCGAAGACAGTGGCAGAGGTTGGGGTGATAAATCTATAAGCCAAGAAATGCTGAAGATTGTGGCCATCACCAGAAGCTAGGAGGCAGGATGGAGTAAAGTCTTCCCCAGAGCCTCTAGGAGGAACCTATATTGCCGACACCTTGTTTTAAGGCTTCTAGCCTCCAGAACGATGAAAGAAATAAATCTGTGTTTTAGGCCATCCAGTTTGTGGTACTTCGTCACAGCAGCCTCACAAAACTTACATAGTTAGGATATATGTCTGACACACCTAAAATCAAAACTTGATTTCATTTCCTCAGAACCTGTCTAGTCATATTTGCCTTTGATCTATTGTTTAATGTGAATTATTGTGATGGACAGTACATATCCCGTCTCATGACCTTATCCCTAAAATGCTCTCAAGTATTTTACTTGTGGGGGCTTCTAGCAAATGTGTTTTGCTGATAACCTTATTAAATAAGCTTCTACCTCTGGGATTCTCCAGATGACGTACATGAAAGCACCTTATCAATGCTAAAACGCCATACAATTGTTAGTTACAATTGTGTTGTCGGCAGAGTTTTATAATTGTGCACCTGAAAAATAAGTGGCTGAGAGGATGTCAACAAATGTAATTAGATTTTTAGCTGTGCGATTCCAGGGGCAGAGCAACTAACGGTGAGAAATGAACATCTAAGCATGTCCTTTCAAGAAACAGCTAGCCGTTAAAATTGCATCGTGTTAGAAAACTCTTTGGTCAAATAAAATGGTGAGAAAAGCGTCTGGAATGGGAGAACGCTAAACAGAGCTCGCCAGAGCTTTGCTTTCCTGTGATGTCAAAACAGCCCAAGCCTGGCATTCTGCGTGTTGACAGATCATTTCAGAGCCACCTTAGGCTACCAGCAATGCACGACCTGCCCTTTCCTCTAATGAGAAGCACCGAGGAGAAATAGTCTAGTAAGCAAAAACATGTTTAGGCAAAAGACTCATCGCCTAAACCTTGACAGAATATTCTTAACTGTGTTGTTAAATAAAATGAAAGAAAATGGAAGAAAATGAAGGGTAAGTTTTAAGTCCCCAAATTTAGGCTCAGACATATTTGTGCCCTGAGCTGTGAAAGGCCGTAGTAGTAACAGCTCTAATAATATGGTCTAATGAGTTGGAAAAATGACAGCTTGGTTGTTGCTTTGCTGAACCCTACAGCTGACACCCCAGGGAGAGCCCTAGCCAGTGGAGTATTCTAGAAAGATCTATAAAGCAGGCAGAACAGAATCATGATGGAAGAGCTTCTTTAATGACAAAAAAAATTGAGCGGTTTTATTTTTCATGGTTTGGTTACTTTCAAGGTGCTGACTAAATCCATCTTAACTTTTCTGGAGTTTTTTTTAAAAATTCAAAAGGGCCCCTGAAAATTAATTAGCAAATTGTCTAAGAGGTTGAACATATATGCTGTTCTTATTTTTTCTATTAATGATATGAACATTTGTTGTGTATCCATTACATGTCAGAGACTATGCAAAATGCTTTACATACATTATTTCAATTAACACTAGAACGTATATGATAGGTAAGTTTTTTCAGCTTTATTGACAGATCATTGACAAATAAAATTTTTATATATATATATTTAAAGTGTACAATGTGATGATTTGATATGTGTATACATTTTAAATTTCTTACCTCAACTAGGCCAGTTAACACATTCATCACTTCACATACCATTTTATTTTATTGTGAGGAGAACACTTAAGATCTATTCTGTTAGCAAAATTCAACTGTACAATACCGGATTTTTAACTGTAGTCACCATGCTGCAGATTAGATCCCAGAACTTACCCATCTTTTATTTGTTCATTCATTCATTCATTCATTCATTCATTCATATTTTCCCTTCTGCCTCCTTTTTATTATTGAGATATAATTAACATAACATTATATTACTTCGAGGTGCACAATGTAATAATTTAATATGTGTATATATTGTGAAATGATCGCCACAGTAAGTCGTTAACACCGCTCATCACACATAGCCACAATTTTTTTTCTTATGATGAGAACTATTAAGATCTTATCAGTAACTAAGATCTCTTAGTAACTTTTACTGATGAGAAAATCAAGGCATGAATATCGGGAGAAAAAAACATCTTCTTTACAACATCTCTCCTCTGTTTGATTACTTTTAGAGAGCTCACCACTCACTTGGTGGCGTTTATGGACAACTCTGATTCACCGTTAGAGAAGTATTCCTTATGCTGTTTAGAAATGAGTTATCCTATAACCAATGGCTTATCATTCTTCCTTGCACATGAGGGTCCTTCAGGAATTTGGAGACTTCTCTCTTGCAAATTCTAAAAACTCTTTTCCATATTAAATATCCTTGATGCTTCCATTATTCCTCATGTAAAAATAATTTTCTGACCCCTCACCATCCTGGCCCACTCACCTCTGAGCTTTGACTGATCACAGCAGTGCCCACCCCACCCTTAAAATGTAGTTCCCGTAATATTATGTAGGTCTCAACATCGGGATGATTCTCTCCCTTGTTCTGGATGTTAGATATTTGTCAGGGTAGGTTAATTTTGAATGTTCGTTGTTTTGGAAACTTGGTCACTTTTTTGAGTAAATACGGAACTACAGTTGCACTCAACTGAGACCTTTGAGTGTTTCATCTGGGCGTTTCTCTCTTAGGTCTACTGAAATTGTGTGATATTTTTTATTTTAGGTTTTATTTTACGATGTTAGTTTCAGTCCTGGTATCCTGCTGAATTGACATATTTATATTTCTGTTGTCAAAAACAGTCCTCCTCCTCAGCTGTGTGTAATACTAAGCATTTTCTTTATCTTTATAATAGGTACTTATGAGAATGAAACAGAATGAGACTAAGTAGAGAGTGATGTGGTCCAGATCTAGGAACCTCCCAGCAGGGTGACAACAACTCGTTAATCTAGAATCTTATTATACAACAGATTCCGTTTCATCTGCTCTATTATTATGTAGTATACAATTATCCATTTTACTCAAAGAAACTTCATTCCAACTCAGAAAATATTTATTGAATAGAACAGGGGTTGGCAAACTACTGCCAATACCAGCCAGCCTCCTGTTTTTGAAAATAAAGTGCTATTGGAACACAGCCGTGCTCGTTTGTTTACATATTGGCTATAGCTGCTCATGTGGGCTACAATGACAGAGTATTATTGGCCCATAAAACCTAAAATATTTACTAATTTGGTCCTTTACAGAAAAAGTTTGACCTGTGCAGTAGAAGGACAGTTGTCTGTCTTTCTGTATAGTCAACTTTCTCGTAATTATCAATAGCATGCTATAGCCCTGGCTTTGTGGCTCAATGGATTGAGTGCTGGCCTGCGAACCAAAGGGTCACCGGTTTGATTCCCAGTCGGAGCACATGCCTGGGTTGTGGGCCAGGTCCCTAGTTGGGGGCATACAAGAGGAAGCCACACATTGATGCTTCTCCCCCTCACTTTCTCCTTCCCTTCTCCTCTCTCTAAAAATAAATAAAAAAGTATATTTTAAAATAGCATGCTATAGTATCTTCCACTTTAATAAAACACCTGTTTTCCCGGCTGGTGTAGCTCAGTGGATTGAGTGCGGGCTGGGAACCAGAGGGTCCCGGTTCGATTCCCAGTCGGGGCACATGCCTGGGTTGCGGGCCAGGTCCCCAATGAGGGCCATGTGAGAGGCAACCATACATTGCTCTTTCTCCCTCCCTTCTCCTCTCTCTGAAAATAAATAAATAAAATCTTTAAAAAAAGAAAAACACCTGTTTTGATCTCTCTCCTTCTGGTTCTCACCTCTCCCATTTTTCTTTTACCCTTTGCAAAAATAAACAAACTTATGCTCTTTACTTTCTGTCTTTCCTTATTCTCACCTGAACATTTGAATGTGGCCTTCATCCCTAACCACGCCTCACAAGTGACTTTGTTCAAGTTCCCTGAGTGACTCACACTGCTAGCCTGAGAATGAAACATTCTCAGTTCTCATCTTGCTTGACCTGTTGTCTCCAGTTGACATGTGGTGGAGTTTCCCTTTCTCCTCTTGGCCTTCAGGACATGGCTCGCTCTCACTTGCCTTTGTGTTCTTTTCATCTTCCTACTTTTAAACATTGGGGTGCCCTAGGGCTCCGTTGTTAGATCTCTTCTTTTCTCCATCATCACTTGCTCCCTAGGTGCTCTCATTGCAATTCACAGCTGTAAAGACAATCTCTATATGCAGTGACTCCCCAGTTATATCTTTCTACTGAGTCTCTAGACTGAAGTCCAATGCCAAGCAGACGTCCCCACTTGGATGACTAATAAGCTTTTCAGACTTAGCAGATTATAAAACAAAGTCTTGCATTCCCTTAAGAAAACCTATTCTTCTTACAGTCATCCTCATATTAGTAAATGTGAATCCCATGTGTTCATTGTTCATATCAAGCATAGAGGATTGCTTCCGTTGTCTCTCGTACTCCACATCAATCCATCCGCAAGTCCAGCCAGATCTAACTTTTAAAATAAACCCCACAATTTAGACTCTTCCTTATCTCTACTGCTGCTGCACTGGTCTAAACTACCGTCATCTCACATCTGAATTATTTTAAAAGTCTTCCCAAGAAGCTTATTTACTTCTACCTATGACCCCAGCCCCATAATCTTTTCTAAACATGGCCGTCACATTGATAATATTAAAATGTAAGTTAGGTCCTGCCCATTCTTTTTTCAGAACCCTCCAATAGCTTTCCCTGTTATTCAAAATAAATTCTCAAATTCTCCTGTAGCCTACAAGTCCTTACCTGATCCAGCTGACTGTCCTTTCCTACATCATCTCCAGCACTTGATAAGTTGCTCATTCCTCTGCATCCACATGGCCTTTGTTGGGCTGTAAACAGACCAAATGGTTTCAAGCAGTTGCTTATGCTGTTCTCTCTGCCTGAAACGCTCTACTCCCAGATAGTCATGTGGCTCCTATGCTCCCTCGTTCAGATCTGTGCTCGAAACTCACCTTGGGAAGAAGGGTTCCCATAACAGCCCTCCTTCCATAAATCTCTGTACTCTTAACCTGCCTTATTTCCATAGTATGTATTACTTACCTGACATATCATAAAAGAAATATAAACTGAAATAATTCTATAGTGTGTATGTATATGTGTGTGTGTATATGTGTGTATATATATATATGTATATATATATATAATATTAATATCAGGTAAAGGGTTTGAGACAAAAAACACCTTAGTAAGTGAAGATCATTACATAAAGATAAACTATTCAGTTCATCAGGAATATGTAACAGCCTCAATATATGCAGTTAATAACCGGTTCTCAATATAGCAAAAGTGGGTAGAAATGCCATAAAAGTTTCTCAAATTGACAAATACAACTTGGATAGTAATTGTTAAGATCAAAGAGGCAAAAACTGTTAATAATGGAGAATTTTATATCAGTCATATATAAGATTGTACACTCAACAGTTGTACAATATAGTCCTGCAGAATACAATTTAAACAAAATATGACCACCTACTAATCCATAAAGCAAGCCTGACTACAATGCTATTAATGTAAGGATTAATAAAAAAATCATGATTAAAAAAAGTACTTGTATTTCAAAATTTTAGATACCCTTCTAAGTAATTAATAGGTTAAAAATTATGAATGGTGTATGATTAGAATTGGAAAATAATACAATTAAATAAGTCAAAATATGTAGGATGCAGCTGCATAGATATCAAGAAGGAAATTTCTAGCCTCAAATGCTTATATTAGAAAAAGAAGAAAGGCTGAGAATCAATGAGGTAAGCATTTAAAGACAATAGAATATTTTTAAAAGGGTATAATCTTCTAAGTAGAGTGAAGGAAATAGTATATGGATAATTTCATAATTTAATAAAAAAGAAGGCAAAACATTTTTAGGGATAAAGAAAAACCTAAAGTTACCTGTTCAAAAAAATAGGTGTGTAAACTTCAAACAAGACTGACAGAAAAACAAATAAGAAAAATATCCATCATATTAGAAATGAAAAAGAAGATATAATGATGGATAATACTGAGATTAAATAAAAGTATACTTGAATTGCTTTATGCCAGTAAATTTGTATACTAGACAAAATGGACCATTTAAACAATGTTTACAAACACTGACCAAAGAAGAGGAAGAAATAGAAACCAGAATACACTTGTCAATGTAAAAATTGTAAATAGTAGTTAGAAATAGACATACTTAGGCTGGTTTTGCAAGTGCAAATACTTTCTTTTTTTTAAGGGTACATATGTTGATTATCCAATTTATTGAAAAGGAAGTTCTGATGGCTCTTAATGAATTCCATGTGCACAGAGGTGATAAACACTGAAAGTGGGGTCTCTCGGGATGTAGAAAATGCACAGCTTTGCATCAAAGATGCAATGGGAATTTAGGCTCTATTTCTCCTGTTACTGCCCTCAGTTATTCCACACAATTTCTGTTACCTTTGCGTACATCATATGATCCTTAAGCTTTTGGGAAGATGAAACAAATGCATGAAGTTTCATTTTTTGTATTGTTCATTAATACACCTTCCAGAAGACCTCAGTATGGGGACGTGTGTGTATGTGCTTCCGTGTGAAACATTTTCTAGCACTAAATTTAGAGCTATCCACTATCTAATTTTATATCCTTTTCTCTTTCTGTGGAAAGAAATCCGGTTGTACTACCAAGTACTGAGTTTTAAAATAGAGCGGAAAATCTGACAACTGGATAGGAAGGCCTGCTCTTGTTTGATTGAAGTAACTTCTCATCTCTACATATAAGAGTTCCAAAATAGAATGGTTGGAAGTTTATGTGTGAATCTTTCCTTAGGAAAATTGAATATAAAAGAATTAGGCTTATATTCTAATAATTATAATCCCATGAAACCTGGAATGAAAATAGTGGATTTGCGATCTAGAAAGTCTAAGAGAAATTCCATTATATTATACATTTAAAAACTTCAGGTCGGTATTTACAGCTAGTGGATGTTCTTGAGGAGGGAGTGCTGAGGCCCATTTTTTCTCCTCTTGGGGTTCTTTTGGTGAGAATGGACATAATGGCATCCAGCTGCTGCTGTGTGTTTGAACCTTCAGTTTAATGGTCACTCCTATGTCCACGCAGAATCTAGACTGTCCTGCGAAGAGATCTGTATCTACAGGGAGATTTTAGAGGGCACTGGGAAGCACCACAGGTCTGCTCCACGCACCATAACCAGCAGGGCAGTGGGTGACAGTGGTTAACTCTCTCCCTTACCCCCAAACACAGAAGGGTCTACCACAAAGAAATAGGGAGCAGAGGAAGGAGAAGGCTCGTTCCACTTGAGAGGAATTGGGTGAGAGAAGGAGCAGAGACCAGCCACCTTTAACCTTCTTACTGCCATTGCCAGAAAATGTAGCCAAACAAATGTCAAGTTTTTACCAAGCAGGCTAGCTATGTCTGTTCTCTTGGGAAGGAATGAATAAGGGATGAAAAGGAGGGTGGGCATTTTTCCTGCTGTAGGGACTTTCCCAAAAGTGTGAGAATCTTGGCAGAAGCTCTTTTCTGAATAGGAATATAGGATTCTTCCTATGTGAGTGTTCCCCCTATGCATTAATTAACTTTCGCTGTGTAACAAAATACCCCCAAACTTATGAACTTCCAACAATAACCATTTATTGAATTCATGATATGTGGGTCATCAACTCGGGCTGGTCTCAACTGAGTCTTCTCCTGTGTCTATGGTAGCTGTCAGGCCAGCTGGGAGCTTGGTGGCTGGTCTGGGATGACCTCAGTCGGGGCATCATGTCTCTGCTCCATGAAGTCTCTTAACCCCCATCAGTATAGCCTGGGCTTGCTCAAATGGCAGCTGCTCCCAAGAGATCAAAGCCCAGGCTCAGTACTGACACCCTGTCACTTCTGCCACATCCTTTTTGCCAAATCAAGTCACAGGGGCAGCCCAGATACAAAGGATAGGGAAATAGATAACACCTTTGGATTAGAGGAGCTTCAGACCATTATATATGTGTGTGTGTATGTGTGTGTGTGTGTGTGTATTGTATGTGTATATATATTATATATGTATACACACACATGTGTCCTGTTGTCATTAATAAATATGATGGTTTTTGCCCTTGTAGATGACATTTGTAACCCCAGTGTGAAATGGAACCATTTTATTCCTGAGAGTGTACTGTAAACAAGTCCGAAAATAGTGTCAATCTTCTAGAGGTCTCAGAAGTGTATAATTTCAATCAGCTATTTTATCCTTCACCCTGGGTCACATCTTGTCAGGTAAAGCACAAGAGATTCTGAATAAGCCTTATCCTATGATATGAGGAAAACATTACTTAAAGGCTTGAAGAAAGCTCAGTAGCCTTTGGAGATTCCCAAGTGTACCATTTAGCCATAGAGCAATGGTATAATTATGAAAAGAAAAAACATGTCTTGGTGGTGAGTTATTATTTTTCCAGTATGTGTAACATTTGCTGACTATAAACAATAGAACAAAAAAAGAATTCATTCATTCTCATTGCAGCATGTGCAGCATTTGTTGACTATAAACAATAGAAGAAACAAGAATTCATTCATTCTTATTGTGTTAGATATTTTGGAATGGAAGAGAAAGCAGTAACCCAATTATTTCAAGCATTTTGAATTCAGTTCGCCTTTGAGATAGGGCATCCCCTTCATGGTGTACTTGAAACCACTTTATCTCTCCACTCATTTTTAATCACAGCACTTAAATATTGCATGAGATCCTAAGTCTTCCTTGGTTATAGACTATGCTTATAACCTTGTTATTTGTGGGAAAGTAAATGCAATTTAATAGAAAAATTAGACAAAGAACCCACTATCGGATTCTCTATGAAAAATAAGAATATGAAACATGTTAAAAGGCCAACATGAACAAGTATTTCAATATGGCAGAAAGTCTGTGATGTTCCATAAGCTACACTGGATCTGGAGGTAGAAGACCTCAATTCTTATCCCGATTCCATCACTAAGCTACTGTATGGGGTTTAGGTAAACCAGATCACCACTCTAGAAACCATTTGAATCCATCTACAGTGGAAGTTATAACTTCAGCTTTATCCCCTCAGAGTTTTAGTGCAAATTAGCAGTTGTGAAAGGACTTTGAATTGTGTGCTGAGTCATGCACATATATGGCCTAATTACAGGTGGACTTTCTCAGCAATTTTTTCTTCCAGATATGAACTTAAAGTGGAGCTCAAGCTTCAATTTTATAGAAGGGAGTGAAGCCAAACTTTTAAGTGATGTGAACTTTAAAATTTATGAAAAGGTTTATCTTTATTTGTAATGTTTGTAGTGAAATTTAAAAAGAACTATCATTGCATTGCAAAATGTGATTCTTTAAAGCATCACTTTTTTGAGAGGGAAAATTATATGGCTCTTTACTTTATTCCACCCAGTGGATTGTTAAGCCATCTCCTTCTTAGAACTCAAATTTGGGGTGATTTGTAAGTAGGACATGACTTTTTCTCTCCCAGCACTATGCCTTCCTGTAGAGGAAAGGAGAAAGGATTTTCAGTATCATACCCAAACTTCTTGTAATGCATCTTCATATGGTCCATGCTCAAGAATCGTGAATCCATTACCTTCTTCTTGAAAATGGACTTTAAAAATTATCTATTTTTGAAAACACTACCAACATTCTAGGATTCAAGCTTCAAAACCTTAGGCTTGATTTACCTTGTGAGTCGCCCTTCCTGAGGTGACTCAAAGCCTCATCAAGTCCTGTTATGCCATTTCTCTTCGTTGTCTCACCACAGTTAGGTCCTATTTATTCATCAAAAACACTGTCAGCTCTACTTCTCCACATCTCAAAAATCTCCTTGCCTGTAGCACAGAATAATTCCTCCCTCTTTAGCACATGCCAGACATTGCTAATTGATCGTGACGATATTTCTTAGTAATACTGAGTATTACTTGAGAATCTTTCTCAACCTAGTTCAAAGCTACCCATCCCTAGAAATTGGAATTCACATGAGAAATATATCTATTTGTCAATGTCATAGTGGTTTTACCTGACAAAATTTAACAGCCTTGGGCTGACATTGAGGGCTCTCTGTAAGTTCTGACCAACATTTTCAGTATTAACTCCACTGCTTCTTAATAAAAAACATTCTACTCCAATGGACTCATGTATTTAATGTTTACTTTCTTGATTCTACACTTTATACTCATAGTTCCTCTTCATATCATCAAAACTTGACCAGCTCCATCTCATCCTTTTAATGGAAGTCTTTTGGAGGCTTCTTCCTAATTTCATTCCTAATTCCTAATTTCATTCCTACAGTCCTAGCAGGAATATATACTGCTTAACTTTTCATATGCAAATTTTATTTTTCCTAAGTTGTATGTAAGTAGTCACCATACGCTAACTGCAGTTACAACTCCAAAACCTCTGAGGTTAAACTCTGTAAAGGTGAATTTGTTCAAGTCCCAGCACAGCAAAGGAAGAGAGATAGAGAGGAGGTTTTTATCAAGTTAATTTTCTATGCATTTAGTGATCTGGAAGGTATATCTTTATTATACTATTGGTTAAAGTTGAAGAATTATTCTGGTTTGCAAGATTTATGTTAAAATGCAAGTGACATATATGCTTACTATTTTAAAAATGATGTAAGTATAAATAGTTAGAAATAGCAGGCTCTCCTCCATCACCATTCCTCACCCTCATATGTAATAATTAACAGTTTGATCTGAATGCCTCTTCATTTGTTCAGTATTTATACAAATGTGGATGTACTTTTAAATCTAGAAAAAGTAGTATTTATTTTTCATTAGGTCATGTCATACATACTTCAATTTGCTTTTCTCATTGCAACTGTTCAATCTATACATTGCTGGCATTATTACATTCAGAGCAGTTTCATTGTTTTAAAAAGCTACTTAGTAGTCCATCATATAGATATGTTTTAGTTGATTTACTCTATATCTTATTGATGGGAATTTGGAACAAAGAGTTGACTTTTTATTTTTATTTTTTATTTTATATTTTTAAAGATTTCTATTTATTTATTTATTTATTTATTTATTTATTTATTTATTTATTTTTAGAGAGAGGGGAAGGGAGGGAGAAAGAGCAATGTATGGTTGCCTCTCACATGGCCCTCACTGGGGACCTGGCCTGCAACCCAGGCATGTGCCCCAACTGGGAATCGAACCAGGACCCTCTGATTCCCAGCCTGCGCTCAATCCACTGAGCTACACCAGCCGGGCTGACTTTTTAAATTAATGGTGTTAGGACAATATGCTACCAATTTAGAAAAATATAAAGTTATATATTCAGCTCATGCCATAGCCACAATACAATTCAGATAGATTGAATATTCAATTATTTAAAAATGAAAACTAGTAGAAATGACTCAAGGGTATATTTTAATTAGTTTATGGGAGGGAAAGACTTTTACGAGAGTTATGTAAAACACCAAAGTTCAGAGAAAAAGAAGGAACAGGTTTAATTTCAGGGAAATGAAAACGCCCTGAGTTGTAGAATCACCGCGAGTTATAGGAAAGGATACAAAATCTGGAAGAGTGGATTTAGACTTTGGAAGGTGTACAATTCGTGGAGCACCAGGAGGAAACCACCCATTGGGCTCGGTGGCATTCTCAGCCCAGTGCTTTTGAACGTGCAGCAAGTCATGTGCTGGCAGCTCATATACCCTGGGTTGGCCTGTCATCTCATGACCAACTCCAGTCATATGCTATCTGCTCAAATATCATGATTTGTAGGGTCCCCAAAGACCAATGTGACACATCCCAAATTCTCTCCTCATTTCTAAGCCTGACAATTTATAATGTAGTTATGCTACTGGGGAAGACAAGCTTTTATTGAACTGTTCTCAGTTCATTCTTAGTTGTGGTTTGGTTACTGAGAGTAGCTGTTGAAGATCTAGATTTGGAGAGAATGGGGCATAGGAGCGGTATGTTTTGAAAGCAGTCTGAGGAAGGTTAATGACTGGAGGTCCATTCCAGAGAAAGTAGGCCTGGATGGACCATCAGGTTGAAGTACTCTGGGAAGCTTCACAGGACATGTTCACGTTGAAGTAAGCACTAGGAAAAGATTCCAAGATCCCCAAACAAAACTCACTTGCTTCACAAGTATTTCTGAGGTGGGTCTTGTATTCCTTGATTAAAAAAAAAGAGTTGCATTTTAAAGAAATATTGGAAATGAATGAAATTCACATTACAATTCTCTTGAATATAAAATTAAATGTCTTATTTGAGAGAAACTTGAGAAATTGAAACAGTGGTTGTGGAAGGGTACTTCATTTTATATGAGACTGAGGGTACTTCATTTTATAAACTTTCTGATGGACTATCAATTCTTGGTATTAAAAAAAGTGCTGTTCCTCATAAATGCCTCCATGCTTATAAGCCAGTGCCAAATTAATCCCTTTCAGCCATTTGGTAATATATATGATAAAGAACATTTTCACTGTTTGTTCCAAGGATTTATCCCAAGCATGATTAATGTCTTGGAATTATCTGTAACTAATTATGCTACTTAGCAGTTTGAATTTCCCATCGGTGTGAAATCATTGGCACACATCGGAATGCCCTGATTTATTATCTGTCACTGATAAGTTTAGATTCACACCATCTGGGATGATTAGTGATTATTTTCTATCCTAGGAGGAAGCTGGTAAAAATGTCCTTTGTGTGGAAATAGATTACATGGGAGATTCACAGGGCTACCTCCCTGCCTATCCCTATGGATGTGACTGTGTTTTTCCTGCAGCTTGATAGAACTTTATTTATAAAGGTGTAAGCAAACCTTTTACTTATGCCTTGGGGAGGAATCTTTTTTAGCCTCAGAGCAATTTACATGCTTGCCTTTTGACTTGGACTTGACAGAACAGTGATTTATAACTGCTCCTTGCTTCTTTCTCCATGGTCTAATTTCAGGTAAGACTTTGGGCAGGTAGAAAGGACCTTCTCCACTTTATAGTTTTAGGAGAATGGACATATAGTATGGAATCCAATGTTTTGATAGGTGTATGCACCACTGTGTTGCTTTAAAAATAAAACACCTGGACAGTTAGGTATTTGGGAATTCATCTGTTATTATAAAGGTAGCAGGTGGCCAACATTTGTCTTTAAAGCATGGTTTTTTTTTTGTGGTTGTATTTTAAATAGAAATAAGGTTTCTTTTCACAATTCCTGGCATTTTTCACTAGATACTTCCTCCTAAACTTTATTTGTCTAAATAACACAATTTGATTTGTCTCATGAGTCTGAAAATACTTGGTTTTGGGTTTCTGCATTAATGCTAATGGATTGTGTCAAGTTAGGGATTTTAATAGAAAGCAACTGTTATATGTTTAGCAAATTATTTAAATCTTTTTGACACTCTGCCTCTTACTTTTAAAGGACAGGTACCATGTTGTTTGCAAATTCCCATAATCTTATTTTATAGCATGTATAGTGTTCTATTTGATACTAAGTAGCATTTTGTGGAGGGTTCATGGAAGTGTGAAAAGTTATTGGCTTTTTTTTTTGCCAAAGTATTTTTACTTATTTTTTTAATTTTTTAAAATTATTTTATTGTTGTTCAATTACAGTTGTCTGCATTTGCCCTCCCCCCACCCCATCCCAGGAAAACCCACCTCCCTCCCTTGCTCCCCCTCTCCCCCTTGGTTTTGTCCATGTGTCCTTTATAGCAGTTCCTGAATACCCTGTCCCCTTCTCCCCTTCCCTCTCCCCTCTGGTTACTGCCAGAATGTTCTAAACTTCAATGTCTCTGGTTCTATTTTGTTTCTCTGGTTGTATTTTGCTTGCTTACCTCAGAAGCGTCTTGGCTGTGACTGATCTGAATTCCCCGGTAGCTGATCTGGCCTCGGTGCCTTCACTCCTGAGTCCTCATACAAAACTTTTTAACATTTCATATAGTAGAGGCTGCATGATGATGTACTCCTTGAACTTGACCTTATCTGAGAAGCACTTTATCTGCCCTTCCATTCTAAATGAAAGTTTTGCTGGATAGATTAT
>PVJI01021498.1:0-27010 GCA_004026765.1 Micronycteris hirsuta
TTTTTTTTTTTTTAGATTTTATTTATTTTTAGAGAAAGGGGAAGGGAGAAAGAAAGAGAGGAAGACAAACATCAATGTGTGGTTGCCTCTTACATGACCCCCACTGGGGACCTGGCTCTCAACCCAGGCATGTGCCCTGACTGGGAATCGAACCATAGACTCTTTGGTTTGCAGCCCATGCTCAGTCCACTGAACTACACCAGCCAGGGCTGAAGTTTATTCTTTGTCACCCTGATGGCTATCATCTCCTCTCAACCGTCCTCCTCCTCCTCTGTCCATGCAGACAGCCGATTGGCATGGGACACGGCCATATCCTTGGTGCTCTTCGTGTGGCTATCTTCTGCGTTCTGGGCAGCACTGCCCCTCCTGGGCTGGGGCCACTATGACTATGAGCCTCTGGGGACATGCTGCACCCTGGACTACTCCAGGAGGGACAGGTGAGGTGGAAGGCTCCTTTCCATGGAAATCTTGGCTTTGAGCCCTTATGACAGCAATGCCATAGCTGAAAATCCAAATGGGGGAATGTCAACATTTGCCAGACAATCTCAGCTCCTTGGTTATGATACCTACTTGCAGGTTAACAGTGGAATTGGGGAAAGCCCATTATGAACACTAGCCAAGTGATGGGATTGTTATGCAAGTTGAGGCACAGACTTGGTCACCAGAACAGGAATCAAAGTGGTCCTCTGACCACTTTGCCATCTTCATCACAGTCAGCTTCCCAAGCTCTGACTTTACTAATTTCTAGAGGGATCATATCTGTCCTTGGATTAGGTAGATTCAAAGAATGTTAAGGTTTTTGCATTGGGAGGGACCTCCTTGGCAAAGCATTCAGGTTTCTGAATTCCCTGGGCATCTGCTGTGAGCCAGTCTCTGGGCTGAGCCCTGAAGAGACAGCAGTGGATGCATAATTACCACACCCTCATGGGGCATGTGTCTAATACCCCACCCATGGGTCTTTGAGGAGACCAGGACTTAGGGAGACCTATTAGGGGAGGGGTCACATGGGCTCCAGCTCCCCTCTTATTTCTACTAGAGCCATGTGGCTTTCATCTGCTGTAGATGTTTACTCACATTTACTAATGGAGCATCTGCCCCTGATGAAAGCATCTTCCCAGGTGAAACCCACTTGGGAACCCTGGGTCTGGTGCAAGCATCCCACCAGGGCACTCCTTGCAGGTATTTTCTCAGCCTGCATCCAGTCCTTCTGACATCTCTTCTTCCCACCTATCCTTAGTGGAAAGCACCAAGGTGACATGATATCCCCTCAGTGAAGGGTCAGCCATTCCACCTCCCATGACCGCAATTTCTTTATTGACACAGTGCCCAGTCTTTATTGACACAGTTCACCATCCTCAGGTCCCTTCCAACCTCTGTGCCAGGAACAATCCTTTATTCCGCAATTTCTTTATTGACACAGTTTACCATCCTCAGGTCCCTTCCAACCTCTGTGCCAGGAACAATCCTTGAATGCTCCTTCCTCGTGGTCCACTGACTTCTCCATCTGATAAATACGTTCCCCAAAGGAAAGTGTCCCATTCTCTGTGCTTGGGGCATATACAGAGCTAAGCACTTGAACTGCCCAGCAGTGAGTTGAAGGAGGGCCCTCCCTCACCTCAGCTGCCTGGCTCCTTAAGGCAAATTCTAGGAGGACCTAGTGGCTCCCTGGCTCTGAGAGGGGTTCAGCTGGGACCCAGGAGTGCCCACACTCTGAATATCCATCTGATGGGAGTGGCTGAGGGGCCTTCCAGGGTAGTGACCTTCCCGGAGAGATGACCCTTACTACCCTACCCCTCTGCCTGCAGAAATTTCACCAGCTTCCTGTTCACCATGGCCTTTTTCAACTTCCTCCTGCCCCTCTTCATCACACTCATATCCTATCAGCTCATGGAGCAGAAACTTGGGAAGATGGGACACCCCCAGGTAAGGTCTAACTCCTAGAGTGGAAGAAATCTCTCTGTCCCACTCAGGGGCACCAGGGAACATGAGTGATGTGACAGACAGCAATCAGGAGTTTTCTGTGTTTTCAACAATTGAAGTAGATCCAGCTTTCATAGAGATGGGGAGTTAGGCAAGAATGCACCCTCCTTGCAGATTGCCATGACGTGGAGGGAGGGTCAGGACGGCTCAGACTCACTGAACAGACACCATGACCCTGAAGACCAGGGGCCCCGCCAGACACCCTCCACGCTGTGACATTTCTTTCTCCCCAAGGATGCAACTATTGGCACAAAATTACATACTTTTAAAATTCTGTTTTGAATTGCTTTGATATGTTTAATTTAATCACAGGCACAGGCTGTTATCCACAACATAAAATCACACCTGCAAGCATAGTTGCCCAAGAAAAGCAATATTTTAAAATAACCCCTCTGGCCATTTCTGAATTTCTACATTAATATTCCCTTGCCACAATTTTTTTGTAACTTTGTTACCTGGTTAATCTCTAGCAGATGAGTCATATAAGCACCAAAGATTTTTTAAAACCCACATACTAATAGTACTTCATGTGAATTATGTCCTTTCATTTTTGCAACCACTCTCAGAGGAAGGAAGGTTTTATTATCCCTACATCGCAGACTGGAAAATGGAGCAAGAGAGGGGTTAGCTAAGCAATTCGTCAAAAGCCACAATTAGGAACAGCAGCATCGGATCAAGCCTAGCTCTGGGACAATACCATCAAGTAGCCAATCATGATGCATAAAAAAAATAATTCTCGTTGAGACATTTAATCTGCCACATTATTTTTTTCTTTGAATTGGAAAAGGACTGTCCAAATCTATTTTCCTGGGAGACCAGGCTTCCCTGGGGTCTCAGAAGGAGGATGAGGGCTGTGCTGGACCCCGAATCGCACCCGAGGCTCCCAGTTGGGTGCTCACCTCCTCGTCACTGCCTCCAAGCCCTGTCTGGGTGCTCAAAGTCACCACATTCATTGGAGACAAGTCTCCACACAAATGTTCTCATTTTTCTGGGTTGACTTTAAACCATCAGTTCTGATAGCATCAGCAGAAGTTGCCATGCACTGGCCCAGGGACCTTGACTGTGAGTTTAAATCACTTTCTTTGTTAAAGGAAGACATAGTCAAGAGAAAATAGACGTCAATTTTTAGCATCAGAGTTTGTCATCTGAGTGTATGTGAAAAGAAGAACATGGCAACCTCCATCCTAAAATCAGATTGCAAGTTGAGTGCTCCCCTGTGGTCCCGGGTAAGTACCACATCACCAGCTGCCTGGTTGTATCTCACTCAGTGGAAGGCAGCCCCTTTGAACCCAGGACAGGTTGACCAGCCAGGTGGCTGCAGTTGCTGATGGAGAGCTGGTTCTGGGACTGAGGTGTGAGAGCAGCTCAGCCTGGGGACCCTCATGCACACAGCCACACTCACAGAACCCAGGGTTTGACCTGTACGGAAGCTCGTTATCTGCGCCCAGACCCTGCCTCGAGGCTGGTCAGGTAGTATCTGGCCATTTTACAGACAGGGTAACTGACGTCAAGTAAGCTTAAATGACAGCCTTAGGGTCATGCATCTTAAATGGCAGAGTGGTCCCTCTGGTCCCAAATTCCCCCTCAGGCTCAGCACTTTCCCGCAGCCTGGTCACGCTGCCCAGCCCTGCTGAGTGCTTACACAGTCCCTGGGCTGCTTGGGGCTGCCAACCGTTGGAGCAGGTCAGTGGCTCCCTCCTATGACAATTTCTCCCCAGGTGAACACCACCCTGCCAGCCAGGACGCTGCTGCTTGGCTGGGGCCCATACGCCGTCCTGTATCTGTACGCAGCCATCATGGATGTGACCCTCATCTCCCCCAAGCTGCAGATGGTACAGACAACTCAGAGCTAGAACTCTCTCCACGTTTGTGTCTCTGTTTCATCTCATCTCTCTTTCTTGCTTTACTGCCTCCATGACGGTCTGTCTTTCTCTCCTCCTTTGAATATTCATAATTCACTGGGAATTTGCTTGTCACCCAGGCCACATGGGGTTGCTGCTTGACATTGCCTCAGCCTCATGTGAGATGACAGGGATAGACAGCCAGATGGTGAACATACATTCTGGGACCAGGGGCTGAGACTGCATCCGGGGAGGCATGTGTTCACACACATCGTCTGACAGCTTGTCAGGAAAGATGTAGAGGCAGCAAGACAAATGATCGGTGGCTTCAGGGCTAGGCAGAGAAGTTGGGGTCACCAGGTGGGACAAGGGAGAGGAGCAAAGGCTTTGAAACTTGTTTTCTGGATGTTTCTGCAACAGGTACCCGCTCTCATTGCCAAAATGGTGCCCACAATCAACGCTGTGAACTATGCCCTAGGCCGTGACATGGTCCACAGAGGAATCTGGCAGTGCCTCTTGCCAAAGAGAAGTGAGTGGGACCGAGCACACTGAGCCTTTCCACGGGGAAGCTCAGGGGCAGGCCCACCTGTGCCACTCTGGACTGAGCCCCATGGTGGGAGGCTGCACAAGGAGTCCTACCCTGCAGCCTCAGAAGCCACGTTCCAGACATACATCCTCCATCTCTAATGGCCCTGTTGAGCCTGGCCCTAATCTGGACACAAGAAAGGAGCTGGGCTTAGGGGCCAGAGAGACTTGAATGTTAGTCGTAGCCCTCCACACAGAAGCTAGAGACCCTGGGGAACTCACTGTTCCTGACCCTAACATAAAGATATTAATATGGATTTCCCAGGGCTATTGTGAAACTTGAATAAGAGAATGTACATGCACCGTTCACACAGAAGCTGCTCATTAGAACAGAAGTGTTAGGACTCGGGGTTTTACATCAAAAGGGGTAAAAGCCCTGGGTTACTTGTGTGTGCTCAACCCAGGTTGCCAGCATTCGTGTGCTGCTTATTAAACTGTCATCTGGTGTAAGTGACTTACTCTGTTGTATATCTTTCCCAGCCTGTGAGATGTGGTGACAGTAATGGCAACTTGACCATGCAGAAAAAACCTGAATGTCACCTGCCATGTTAAGTGCTCACTGAGAGTTATCCACCAGTACCCACCAGTCAAAGACAGCTAAGCTGCATGTTGCTTAGTTGCCAACATTGAAAACCAACTTATTTAAAACTCCAGATGTCTGAAGAGAAGGTCCTAGCAGTCTCCTCCATGGTGACGGTTTGCAGGGGTCAGGGCATCTCTGCCTTTTGTCCAGGGCATGTCTTCTCCAATGACTGCAACTCATGCACTTCCTGCAGAGCCCGTGACCATCTGGGTTTGTGACACTCACACTAGAGTCCCCATCCCTGAATGTACAACTGTACATCCCAGAGTCAGCACTTCGAGGACAAGGTTCACAGACCTGGGTAGGACCCGTTGCCCTAGAGGAAGGTGGAAATGATTGGCAGGGCGATTAAGGGCTCTAACACAAGGTCTGATGATGGAGGGGCAGCCAAGCCCTCAGAGCCGGGGCATGGGATGGTCATGAGAACAGCATCTGGGGTCTCTGGGCACCAGGACCTGACTCTCAGCTTTGCAGATGTAGAAAATCAGGTCACATGAATGTAACTCATGAGACGTCCATACAAAGCCGAGGCCAGTGCAGTCATTCGAAAAACCAGGGTGCGTGAGAGGAGGCGGCCTCCCCACAGCAGTCTTTTCTAGCCTGTGCCCTGTGCCAATGCTGTGGAGATGAAATGCCACTCAGCCTCACTCCAGCACCCACACGCGGTTCTTGTCTTAGGCCCTGGAGTGGGGCCAGCAGGGAAAATCCCGGGCCTGAGCTGTGTTCACACACAGGCTGTTTGGGTAGCCAGGGAGATGGTGGGGTATGGCCCTGCCCCCACAGCCCACGGATCCTTAAATTGTCTTAACTGGGGAGCTGACCTCCACTCCACCATTTGACATAACCCACTAAGGTGGGACAAGGAAACACAGTGAGAAGAGAAGGGAGATGAACCCAGACTCGCAGAAAGGGTGGAAGACGAGAGAGGCTGATGGCATCTAGCGAGAATGGCCAATGTCCCCACACAGATCACACCCCAACCTGTGCTCAAAAGAGAGATGGGGAGGGAGGACGGTGGGCTGGGCATAGTCAAGGACACCTTTAGCTGAGCCCAAGTCTGTGTGGAGCTGGGAGTGGTGGGCTCAGGGCATCTCCATGCTGGACTGGGTCAGCAGGAGATAAGAAGGGCTGACGTGGTGCCTCATGGGTCGGGGAAGAACCCCAAAGCCTGGAGCCATTTATTTAAGAAGTTCAAAGCCTACCCAGACCCTCACTTCTCATTTACAAAGTGAGGTTAGGGTGCCTCATTACCATTGGGTATTTTCCAAAGTACTTCCAGGATCTAAAGTTGCCTGTGGACACTGTGTGCAGGGCCTCTCCTCTGCCTTCCTGCCCACCAGCCCTCCAGCACCCCTGCCTCAACCTTTCATGGACCAGCTCAGCAGCAAGGACAGGAGAGGTGGCTGAGTCTCATCTGAGGCCCACCTTTCTGTGAACCCTTGGCAGAGTCACTGGGCTGGGAGAGGAATCAGAACCACCAGTCCCTGGATCTCAGCCAGCCCCTGTCACAAGGTAGAGCGCAGCCCCCAAGGCCCAGCACCTCCTGAGGCTCCCTTTGCTCTGTGTGGCCCCAGCGCGATTGCAGCCCTCAAACTGTCTATAGTGAACGTGTATCACTTCCACAGTCAGAAAACCAAACTCATATGTGAAGAGAGGGGTTCCTTCTGCCTCCTCAGAGCTTTTGTTTCCTGGCCCCTTTCGTTGGTCTGATTCTGGTGACCCTCTTCACCATCGCCCTCACTTTGCTGCCCACCCTCGGGCTCCTGTTTCTTGGACACCTCACCTCTTTTCCCTCCATTCATTCCTGTGGCTCCTAATGCCACATAGTAGGGATAGTGCCTGCCCCCCACCCCCCACAGACACAATGGGCTTGGGGGGTACACACCAGCATGGTCCTCTTTCCCACACCATCAATCACTGGGGCCACCATGCTGTCCCAAAGTTCCCCAAAAGTCAGGAGAACTGAGGCCAATAGCGGGCGGGGGAACCAGAACCCTGAGGAACCAGGAAAGAAGGGTGAAAGCAACAGAGACTCTGGAGCCTGATCAACAGACCTGAGAGCTCAGAGCATCTTCACCAGGGTCTGGGAACCAGCCCTGCCTTTGCTCCAGGCCTCACCAGCACTCCAGGTGCATTGGCCTCCGCCCACACTGTGCCACCGAAGAATCCGGAATGGATTTGGAAGAGGCCACCATAAAGCAGGTGAACAACCAGAACCAGGTGCCAGAAAAAAATTCAGCAATCACTTCCTCATTTGTAGGTGAGCATCCATTTGACCTCTAACCCCATCTGTGTCCCTTGGTCTTGCTCATCTACTCATTCAATGTGCCTTTAATGAGCAGCTGCTGTGTCAAGCTGCTGTGTTGATGGGATGGCACAGGGCCCAGACCCATTCCAGTTTCCTCAGGAGGAGGTCATGGCCCCTTTACCTCTTCATGGCATTTGTGAGTAAAAAGTTGGTGCTACCATGGTTCCAAAGTCAAAAGGAGAGATTAATGTAGAGCCATGTCCAAGTGAATAGTGCCATTAGCGATAGCATTGACAGTAGGGTGATCAAGATTGCTCAAAAGTTTCCATCAGAATCTCTCAAGTCTTTACCTCAAAACTAAACTCTTTTCCCTCATTGCATACAAATGAAACATGCCTTCTGAGCTTCACTGTGCATTTGGTTTAATCACGTGTTTCAACAGAATTGTCCCCCACTGATCTTCAATGCACAGTGCCTTCAGCCCCATTCTGGATTTTTAAAAAAGTTTCTGTGGTTTGACTTGATAACCTAAATGCCATCATTCTTTTTCACAGTAACAGAGGCGAGCCCCAGGCGTGCAGTTGCGGGACACAACCAGGATCCAGCCCTGCCAATCCTTCCTCGGTGGCCGCAGTGAGTCAGGAGCTCTCTGTGGTCCATCCTTTCCCTCTCCTCAGTCTGAGTGGGCTCTGACAGGGCAGAAGGTTTTCAAATGCCATTGGAAGTCTAACTCTTTTTAAAACAAGAGGTTTGATGTTGGAGTCCTCCCAAAGAAGCCCTAAATCCCAGTGTGACTACATTTAGTGACAGGGCCTTTACAGAAATGATTAAGATTAACTAAGATCTAAGGGTGGAGCCCTGATCTGATAGGATTAGTGTCCTTCCCAGAAGAGATACTGCAGAGTTCTCTCTCTGCTCACACGCACTAAGGAAAGGCCATATAAGGACACAGTGAGAAGGCTGCCATCTGCAGGCCAAGGGGAGAACTCTCACCAGACACCAACCCTTTTGGCACCTTGATCTTGGACTTTGACCTCAGAACTAGAGGCAATCCATTTCTGTTTAGGGACCCAGCCTGCGGTGCTGTTGTTATAACAGCCCCAGCAGACTAGCAAAATGTTACAACAAAGCTCATTGCTTAGAACAGATGACAGAGGAGGGGATTGAGAGCTCAGCTGGTGCTACTGCCCCCGACCTCAGAGTACTCAGTGCCATTTCTGTAGAACCTCGGGTTTGTATGAGAACCAATTTAAAAGGCACAAAATTTGTTTTCTAAGATTGCCTCCCAGTCTTGGACCCACTGATTTCACAGTTGATTTAGATCTCTAGCAAAGAAATATAAGTACAATAGGATAATACCCCCAACTCACCCCATCATCTTGCTGGGAAGATGACTCTGCCTATTGACAAATGGACTTGAATTAAAGTGAAAAGATAAAGTAGCAAGCTTTTCTGAGGCAAACAAATAGAAAATCCCTGCCCTCCTCCCCAGATCCCCACTGAGACAGTTTTCTGGGGAAGGGGAGTGACTGTGTGCCTGCCTGATTAGCAGAAAAGGAAATATAAACTAACTATAGCCTAAATTATATTCTCTCTTAAAAGTAAGGATATTTTGCAAATTTTCCACATAGATAAATAAATTCAGCATCAAGATAGAGTGCCTAATTTATTTATCTCTTTGTCTTTTCTACAAAATTGATAGGATTTCTGCTGTTTTCCCTGTCAGAGACACTCCTAGTTCAATTTGTTCAAGCGCAAGCTCAAGCTACCTCCTACCAAACTGCCTCCTGTCTGTGTCCCCTCTACCAGTAAATATCATCACTATGCATCATGTCATATAAGCTAAGTGAGGAAAAAAGGAGGGGGTGTGGAGAGTAAATATCTATTATGTCCACCTTGCAGGTTGGGACGGCACAAGCTTAGCTTCTACCACAAGGTGGCAGTGCTATCTCAATGATAAATTCTGCCAGAGCCTTCAGTCCAGGAGGTGCCCTTCTAAAGAGCCTAGAAGTTCCCCGGCAATGCTGCGTGGGTGAATTTTTAATTTCGACAGAATCTCAGACAAGCTTTCTTTCCTGCTCGTGATGCAGCAGCCTGATGTCTAGCTGTTTTCTACCTCAAATGAATTATATGATTCTACACCTCTTCGTGAAGGGAGAAGAATTGCATGCCCATTGGCCAGAAGGACTCCCAGACAGCCCATCGAGTTCCCCTCCCTCTGCCTGTAGCATGGTCACTGAAAGTCTAGTAGATGTGAACTCCTCCCATCCAAGTACTAAACAGGCCCGACCCTGCTTAGCTTCCGAGCAGCTGAGATCCGGCGTGTTCAGGGTGCTGTGGCCGTAGACTAGGTGTAAACTTCTAAAGCCTTCCTGCACATAGGATTTGATTAGACGGTGCGAATCTGGGGTTTGCCTCTCTAATCGTGAGAAGCTGGGGTAGTCCCTAAATTTTTCTGACTTGGATTGTTAATCTGGAAACGGGTGATAGCACCTTTGGCTGATATTACATGTGGGAGCACAATGAACTATGGGGTGCAGAAGAGGAGGGCTTTCCAAGTACCACATCCGAAGGAGCAGCCGACCCTCAGCAGATGTGCCATAAATGGCGTTTGGTGATGGCAACAATTCTAAGATAAAGAATCTGGAAAAGCACTGGGTGAAGGCCAAAATTATAATCCCTCAGTTTTTCCTACCCTCCTGGTTGAAGCAACTTGCTGCTCCCCTCCGAAGCTGTTCCTGGCCCTGACACCACCCACCTGTCCCTCCCTCCATCCACCCAGCTGCTCTTATAATGGCCTCCATTGTCTCCCTGTAGGGCACCCTCAGCCCAGCTGCCCTTGCCTCTGCAGCTGTTGAAACACACATGCATCCTTTGCTCTTGTTGGTGAGAGAGAGACAGCATAGCAGCTTGGAAATGCACTTAGGACTGAGTACTGGAAAGGCCTGGGCACGAATCCAGGATCTGCCTTTTATCGATTGTGAGGCCAAGTTTGAACAAGTTTCTTATTTCTGAATTTGTTCCAGTCTCACCAAAATGGACTCATTGGGATGGCATATTTTAAAGCACATGGCATGTAGTGGGTGTTCAAAAATATTAGATGCCCTCCATCAACGACTACCTGATTCAATTTTCCACAACATCCTCAAAGGCATAATTCTTAAGCTTGTCTGGGGCCTGGTGGTTCAGGGTGGTCCCTGGACCAGAAGCATCAGCGTCACTGTCACCGAGTGTTTGTCAGAACCACATTCTCAGCTCTGCCCATACCTCTTGAATTCAAATGTGTTTTTTAAACTGCCGCCACCATCCCCGCCCCCCACCACCACCCAGGGGATTTGTGTGTACCCTAAAGCTTGAGAAGCACAGCAGAGCTTTACTGATGTCTGGGTCCCTCCCACAGAGACTCTGGTATAATTGGTCTGAAAGGCTGGCTGGGCTGGGGACTTTTAAAAGCTCCCAGGTGACTCTAATGCGTAGCCAAGATTAGGAACCACTGATTTGGGGGGAAGGGGGGTGTTAGGAAAACTTCCATTTTATGAAGAACGATTTAGCTAAAATTTACTCTGAGACATCTCTGAGGCAATTCTTTGCTGTTTTTATACAAATACACATATACACATACACATATGCATATACATTTCTCTCTAGAAGTCCATTTCCTTTCTAATGCACCCCATCTCATTATATGTATGGCTTGTTTGAATCTTCTCTTAGTAATTCCCCAAATCCCAAAGATCATAGATGAACAGGACAGCACCAGACCAAGGCTTTTTGTTTTATCCCCATGACGCCATTTACAAGATAATAGGGTCAGGTCTTGTAAGTGATGGAGAGACTAAGGCATAAAGAGGTTAAACATATTTGCTTAAGGTCATACAGTACATGAGGAAGCCTGGGTCCTGACTTCTGGCCCAGAGATTTTTGGGTGTCAGTGTGGGCAGTGCATATCCAGGTGGTAGACAGCCGAGATCTCAAAACATAAGGTGCACACAAATCGCTTGTTAAGTACGGGGTCCAGTTCAGAGTCTGGCTGGGGTGGGGCTCAGATTCTTCATTTCTAACCAACTCCCAGGTGAAGCCAAGGTTGCTGAAGCTGTGACATGTTTGGCCACAGCAGCTCACTGTGACTCATGGTCCCAGTTGCCTGGCCTTCACTGCCCAGCAGCTGACTGGGGTGTTCATTCAGTCTCTTCAGCTGCTGGGTGATTCAGACCAATGTCTGAACGCATCATCAGGCTGCAGAGATCCCCGACCTCCATGGCACGCCTCAGCCTACCACTGGGTGGCACCCTGGGACACCTCCCTAGGAGATTCCGAGTTGCTGAGATACTCTCATGTTCATTCAAAAATATTTATTATGCTAAGTGAAATAAGCCAGGTGGTGAAAGACAAATACCATATGATCTCACCTTTAAAAGGAACCTAATCAACAAACCGAAGAAGCAAGCAAAATATAACCAGAGACACTGAAATTGAGAACAGGCTGATAGTGACCTGAGAGGAGAGGGGAGGGGACTATAGGGGAAAAGTGTGAAGGACTTGCAGGAACAACTATGAAGGACACATGGACAATAACAAGGCAGGTAGAAACAGGGGAGGGAGGTGGGAAGGGCTGGAGTGGTCAGGAGAGGTGGGGGGGAAAGGCAGAAAACTACTTGAACAGCAATAAAAAATTGTTAAAAAACGTTTATTGAGCTTAATTATGAGTCAGGGCGCAGTTTAAACAAGAAAGTCAAGGTCCTCATGAGCAACTTACATTCTAGTGAAAATAAACAAGTGCACAAAATATATCACTACAAATTGTGATTAAACGCTCTGGAGGAGATAAACAAGGGACAAGATAGGAAGCAACTGGGAGAGGTGGTCAGTAAAGACGTCTCTGAGAAGGTGGTATTTGAGCTGAGACTTAAAGGATGAACATAAGGCAGTCGGGTGGAGAGCCAGGGTTGAAGCGTTCCAGAGAGAGGGAACAGCAAGTGGGAAAGGGCTTGGCTGTTCAGGAAACATAAAGATCCGTAAGGGTAGAGCAGATGGAGTCCAGGAGAAGCCACAGGAAATGCAGGGGCCGCTTTCAGCAGGGATGGGGGGGGGGGGAGCAGGAGACAGGGTGACATGGATAACGGGTTACATTTTATTTTAAGAGAAAGCAAAAGCATTTGAAAGGTTTTAATCAGGAAAATAACCAGATCTGATTTCCATTTTTAACTGATCACCTCAGTTGCTGTATGGGGATTGCACTGGAGAGGTCGACTTTACAGGTAGGAAGGTGAAACAGGATTGTTACAAGAGTTCAGGCTAGAGTTCTATTGCTTTGCACTAGGACAGTGGCAGTGATGGCTGTGGTGGTGGCAATCGTGAGAAGCTAAAAGATATGGTATGTGGTTCTGGAAGCAGATATGACAGAACTTGCTAGCGGTTTCAATAAGTTTTTCAGTTTGGATGCTTTTGATTTTAGGAAACAAAATACTATACGCAATATTAACTGTCTTTAAAAAATAAGGGCAACTTACAGACACAAATGAATGGTGTGATATATGTAGATTTCAGGCAAGGTTTGATCAGGGCTCTAGCTTTATTTTTCTATGATTCTCAGTCCTGCCCCACTTATTCTCTACCCTCTCTGTGTCCATTTTTCCTTATGGTGACTTCATACATGGTTGTAAGAGGGCTTCAACAGCAAGATGCATACATGGTCACAAGATAGCTCCATTCATGTGGAGGAGGGAAAAAGCATCATTTCCAACAATTATAAAAGAAACACTTTGATCTTGGGATTAATTGAGCCATTTATGAACAAATCCTATTGCCAGGCGAATGGATCTGATAGTTGGCTTAATAACCCCACTGTACACCTGTCATCAATGAACTGATTAGGTTAAAGGGGAGTAACTAGAAACAATCACCATGAGTAAGAGGATAAGATTACCTTAATGGCTTGGGCCAATGGGAGTATAGGTGTAGTCCCTCCCAATCAAATGGCATAAATGCTACCTAGTGGGGAAGAACAACAAGGATGTTGAACAAATCATGTGAACTATATAAGGTTTGAAGGCATGGGAAATGGAGGACAGGTAGCTTTTTTGAAATTCTCATATGCTTAGAGGAGGATAAATACGGATGCTTCTTACATACTCAAGTACCTGAGTCCAGTGAGCATTTGGAAATGTGAGCAGGAGCTAAAGGAAATTACCCTGGGTGGAATCAGTCACATCACATGGCATCCTCCAGGCATGGAACGGTGACATCTCCTATCCACTAGCGGTCTCTCCTTGATAGCCCAGGAATCAGCAGAAGGAGAGGGGTGGTCTAGGATTCTGATGGGAGGTTCAGGATTGTCCAAATCAAATAAAGCCATGAGCATCAGTATTTTGCCAGTAAGGGAATAAATGGAGGATTTTAGTGGACAAGTGAATTAAAGAATATTGGAGTTAAAAATCTTTTTCACATCTCTTATTCTGGTGATCCTTAGAACAATCAAAGCAGAAAAGTAGAAAGGTGATTTGGAGCCCCTTTTATTTCGATGAAAAAACTGAGATCGACACAAGTTAACTGATGAGACCAGAGCCTGTGTTTGAACCCCATCCTCCTGATTCTAAATCTAGCCTTCAAACCCCACAGATCCAAGCTTCTGTGATGAGATAAACTATTCTTAGAGATGAGATTTGTACATGACTGCAGACAACACAGGCACGGGTGTGTTTCCAGGTGCTGTGGAAAGCGACTTAGGGTGGCCGCAGATAAGATGGAAGAAACCCTGTACTCCCAGTCAGAACAGCACCCACTTTGGATTTCCAGCTTTGCTTCTCCTTTCCTGTCTGACCAGGGATGGTAATTAAATTTTTCCTGGTCTGCATTTTCATCTATCTAATAAGGAGTTTAGATTAGATCAGTTGTTCTCAAAAGGAAAAAAAAAAAACTAAAGATTTTTTCCTTTCTTTCTTTTTTTCTGTCTTTTTTTTTTTTTTTGAGGAAAACCATACCAGAGGGCGTAAATAAATTAGAGAGATCACAGTATAATTTGGCCTCCATTCTCCTTCCCTAGGTCCATCATCATGGAAGATATGAGGCCCCTTCCACTTTGCTCTCTAGGCATCTGTGGGTAAATCCTGAGGTTGCCTACCTTTCCCCGGCGTTAAGGCCTCCAGCTCTCCAGGAAAGCTGACTTCGGTCCTTGTCTCCATACCTGGCCAGCACCACAAGCAGCACGTGTTTTCTCTTCACAACTCTGTCAGTGCATACACCCCATGGATGGAGCGCCTTTATTGTTAGCCTGCCTGAGTTTCAAAGAAGGCCTTTGTAGAAGTTGACACGTGAGAGAGCTAAGATACCATTGTTCATCTGTTAGCTGTTGGCTGGTACATTTGCCAAACCCTGGCTCAAGTTAAACGGGGAATAATTAAAGGGCTCCCTGAAGTTAGGAAAGGCAAGAAGAGTAAACACGCATAATTATGAGCAGCATTGCCAGACACGGCTCTGGGCTTTACATCTATCATCTCATGTAATCCTCTGAACTATAGTAGGATCACAATATTATGATCTTAAGTATTACTATCCACATGGCATGCATGAGAAAACTGAGGTTCTAAATTATGATGTAAACTGTCTTAGGACATTCTGTAAATAAGTGACACAGTTGAGATAGAAATCCCCAGACCTACCTAGATACAAACACAATAGTAGTTTTTCCAGGATTCTCTAGGATTAAGAAATGAAGTCATAGCATCCCAAGACAGCACAGAAACTTTTTCTCACCCTCTTTGGGGGTTCAATCATTCATTCCTTCAATAACAATCTGCTACTTACCAAGCACTCAGCTTTGTTTTGGAAGGGGGAGATAAGGAAGTGAATAAATCAATCTTTTCCTTCTAGGAGCTCAAGCTTATCAGGGAAAAAAGAAGGTTATACATTATCATTTGTTAGATGTGCTGGTATAGAGCTTGATTCAAAGCGCTATAGACTCTCAACAGAGATGTCGGAATAAGGGTTTCTGAAAATCCCGTCCATAGAAGCAATGAGAACACTGCCCAAAAAGTCTCACAATGAATGCTTTTTATTTTTACTTTATTGTTGTGCAATTACAGTTGTCTGCATCCTGTCCCCTCCCCTCCTCCCACCTCCTCCCACCTCCTCCAACCCCACCTCCCTTCCCTGCCTCCCTCCTCCCGCCTGGTTCTGTCCATGTGTCCTCTATAGTGGTTCCTGAAAACCCTTCTCCCCATTGTCCCCTCCCCCTCCCCCTGGCTATTGTTAGATTGTTCTTAATTTCAGTGTCTCTGGTTAAGTTTTGCTTGCTTTTTGCTTTTGTTGGTTATGATCCGGTTAAAGGTGAGATCATATGGAATTTGTCCCTCACCACCTGACTTACTTCACTTAGCATAATGCTCTCCAGTTCCATCCATGCTGTTGCAAAGGGTATAAGCTCCTTCTTCCTCTCTGCTGCATAGAATTCCATTGTGTAAATGTACCATAGTTTCTTGATCCACTCATTTGTAGATGGGCACTTAGGTTGTTTCTAGCACTTGGCTATTGTGAATTGTGCTGCTATGAACATTGGAGTGCATAGGTTCTTTTGAATTGGTTTTTCAGGGCTCTTAGGGTATAATCCCAGTAGTGGAATTGCTGGGTCGAAAGGCAGTTCCATTTTTAGTTTTCTGAGGAAATTCCATAGTGTTTTCCACAGTGGCTCCACCAGCCTGCACTCCCAACAACAGTGCACTAGGGTTCCCTTTTCTCCACATCCTCTCCAACACTTGTTGTTTGCTGCTTTGTTGATGATGGCCATTCTGACTGGTGTGAAGTGGTATCTCATTGTGGTTTTAATTTGCATCTCTCTGATGGCTAATGATGTTGAGCATCTTTTCATATGTCTCTGGGCCCTCTGTATGTCCTCTTTCAAGAAGTGTCTGTTCATGTCTTTTGCCCATTTTTTAATTGTTTTTTTTTGTCTTCCTGGAGTGGAGTCGTATGAGTTCTTTATATATTTTGGAGATCAGACCCTTGTCTGAGGTATCATTGGCAAATATGTTTTCCCATATTGTTGGTTCTCTTTTTATTTTATACTGTTTTCTTTAGCCCCACAGAAGCTCTTTATTTTGATAAGATCCCATTTGTTTATTCTTTCCTTTATGTCCCTTGCTCTAGGGGACATATCATTGAAGATGTTACTGTGAGGAATGTCTCAGATTTTCCTACCAATGTTTTCCTCTAGGACTTTTATGGTGTCACGACTTATATTTAAGTCTTTTATCCACCTTGAATTTATTTTTGTGTATGGTGTAAGTTGGTGCTCGAGTTTCATTTTTTTGTATGTAGCCATCCAGGTTTCCCAACACCATTTGTTGAAAAGGCTATTTTTACTCCATTTCATGCTTCTGCCCTCTTTGTCAAAGATGAATTGCCCATAGAGACTCGTGTTTATTTCTGGGCTCTCTGTTCTGTTACATTGGTCTATCTGTCTGTTTTTATGCCAGTACCAAGCTGTTTTGATTACAGTGGCCTTGTAATACAGTTTGATATCAGGAATTGTGATCCATCCTGCTTTGCTTGCTCTTCTTTCTCAAAATTGCAGCTGACATTCGGGGTCATTTATGGTTCCATATAAATTTTTGAAATGTTTGTTCTATATCTCTGAAATATGCCATCGGTACTTTGATAGGGATTGCACTCAATCTATAAATTGCTTTGGGGAGTATGGACATTTTGATGATGTTGATTCTTCTAATCCATGAGCATGGTATATGTTTCCATTTGTTTGTGTCTTCCATGATTTCTTTCTTCAGTGTTGTGCAGTTTTCTGAGTACAGGTCTTTTACCTCCTGGGTTAGGTTTATTCCCAGGTATTTTATTTTTTTTGTTGCTATATCAAATCGGGTTTTCTTCCTGATTTCTGTTTCTGCTGTTTCACTGTTGGTATACAAAAATGCCTTTGATTTCTGGATATTGACCTTGTATCCTGCTGCTTTGCCAAATTCAATTATTAGGTCGAGTAGTTTTTTGGCGGAGTCTATAGGATTTTCTAAGTACAATACCATGTCATCTGCAAACAACGACAGTTTTGTTTCCTCCTTTCCAATTTGGATGCCTTTTATTTCCTTTTCTTCTCTGATTGCTATGGCTAAAACTTCCCATATTATGGTGAATAGAAGTGGTGATAGTGGACAGCCTTGTCTTGTTCCTGATCTTAGTGGGAAAGATTTTAGTTTTTGTTCATTAAGTATAATGTTGGCTGCAGGTTTCTCATATATGGCCTTTATTATGTTGAGGAATGCTCCCTCTATTCCCACTTTGCTAAGTGTTTTTTATCATAAATGGATGCTGTATCTTATCGAATGTTTTTTCTGCATCTATTGATATGATCATGTGATTCTGTCTTTGCTTTTGTTTATGTGAAGTATTACATTTATTGATTTATGAATATTGTACCATCCTTGCACCCCTGGGATGAAACCTACTTGCTCATGGTGTATGATCTTTTTAATGTATTTCTGGATGTGGTTTGCTAATATTTTGTTGAGAATTTTAGCGTAAATGTTCATCAGCGATATTGGCCTGAAGTTTTCTTTCTTTGTTATGTCTTTTTCTGGTTTGGGGATTAGGATTATGCTGGCTTCATAAAAAGAGTTTGGGAGACTTCCGTCATTTTGGATTTTTTGGAATAGTCTGTGAAATATAGGAGTTAGTTCTTCCTTAAATGCTTTGTAGAATTCTTCTGTGAAACCATCTGGTCCAGGGCTTTTGTGTGTTTGGAGTTTTTTGATTACTGCTTCAATTTCATCCGCTGCTATTGGTCGGTTCAGGCTTTCTGCTTCTTCTTTATTGAGTTTTGGAAGATTATATTTTTCTAAAAATTTGTCCATTTCTCCTAGGTTTTCATATTTCTTGGCATACAGTTCTTCATAGCAGTGTCTTACAATCCTTTGTATTTCTGTGGCGTCAGCTGTAATCTCTCCTCTTTCATTTCTGATTGAGTTTATATGGGTCCTCTCTCTTTTTTTCTTGATGAGCCTGCTTAAAGGCTTGTCGATTTTGTTTATCTTTTCAATGAACCAGCTCCTGGATTCATTGATCCTTAGAATTGTGCTTTTCGTCTCTATGTCATTTAATTCTGCTCAGATCTTTGTTATTTCCTTCCCTCTACTTGCTCTGAGCTGTCTTTCTTGTTGTTCCTCGAGTTCTTGTAGGCACAGGGTTAGATTGTTTGTTTGAAATGTTTCTATTATTTTTTTAGGTAGGCCTGTATGGCTATGAACTTCCCTCTCAGGACTGCCTTTGCTGTGTCCCATAAGTTTTGGGTTGTTGTAAGTTCATTTTCATTTGTTTCAAGAAACTTTTTGATTTCTTCCCCAATTTCATCCTTGACCCATTCATTGTTTAATAGCGTGCTATCAATCTCCATGATTTTGAGTGTTTGGGTTTGTTTTTTTTTTTCCCTTTGGGTTGGTTTCTAATTTCAGTCCCTTGTGGTCAGAGAAAATACTTGATATGATTTCAATTTTCTTGAATTTGTTGAGGCTTGTTTTGTGTCCCATCATATGGTCTATTTTTGAAAATGTTCCATGTGCATTTGAAAAGAATATGTATTTAGCTTCTTTGGGGTGAAAAGCTCTGTATATATATCAGTTAAGTCCATTTCTTCTAGGGCACTGTTCAATGCCACAATATCTTTGTTGATATTTTGTTTGGAGGATCTGTCCATTTTTGACAGTAGGGTGTTGAAGTCCCCTACTATAATTGTGTTGCTGTCAATATCTTTCTTGAAGTCCTCCAAGATTTTCTTTATGTATTTGGGTGCTCCTGTGTTGGGTGCATATATATTTACAATGTTTATGTCTTCTTGGTGGATTCTTCCCTTGAGTATTATGAAGTGTCCTTCTAGGTCTCTTTATGACCCTTTTTTTGAAGTTTATTTTGTCTGATATGAGTAGTGCTACCCCAGCTTTTTTTTCCTGTCCATTGGATTGGAAAATTTGTTTCCAGCCCTTCGCTTTCAGTCTGTGTAGGTCTTCTGTCCTGAGGTGGGTCTCTTGTAGGCAGCATATGTATGGATCATGCTTTCTTATCCATTCAGCTATTCTATGTCTTTTGATTGGAGCATTTAATCCATTTATATTTAAGGTTATTATTGATAGGTACTTATTCATTGCCAATTTTTTTGTACCTGTGTTCCTCTCTCTCTCTCTTTCCCTTCCTTTCCTTAAACCAGTCCCTTTAGCATCTCTTGCAGAGCTGGTTTGGTGTATTCTTTTAGACTTCTTTTGTCTGGGAAGCTCCTTATTTGGCCATCTATCTTAACTGAGAGCCTTGCTGGGTACAGTAGCCTTGGTTGCAGGCCTCTGGTTCTCATTACTTGGAATATTTCTTGCCATTCTCTTCTGGCTTGGAATGTTTCCATTGAGAAGTCAGCTGCTAACCTTATCGGGGCTCTCTTGTATGTTACTTCCTGTCTCTGTCTCGTTGCCTTTAAGATTCTCTCTTTATCTTGAAATTTTGCCATTTTAATGATGATGTGTCTTTTTTTTTTTTAAGATTTTATTTATTTTTAGAGCGAGGAGAAGGGAGGGAGAAAGAGAGGGAGAAACAGCAATGTATGGTTGCCTCTCACATGGCCCTCACCGGGGACCTGGCCCACAACCCAGGCATGTGCCCTGACCGGGAATCGAACCAGGACCGTCTGGTTCCCAGCCCGCGCTCAATCCACTGAGCTACACCAGCCAGGGCTGATGATGTGTCTTGAAGTGGGCCTGTTTGGGTTCCTTTTGATTGGGACTCTCTGTGTTTCCTGGATTTGTGTGACTTCTTCTCTCATCAGATTAGGGAAGTTTTCCATCATTACTTTTTCAAACAGGTTTTCTGTCCCTTGCTCCTCTTCTTCTCCTTCTGGTATCCCTATTATACGAATATTATTACTTTTCATGTTGTCCTGCATTTCCCTTAATACCTCTTCATTCTTTCTGAGTCTCTTTTCCTGTTCTTGCTCTTTTTGGGTGTTTTTTCCTACCTTGTCCTCCAGCTCGTTGATCCGATCTTCTGCTTCATCGAGCCTGCTTTTGATTCCTTCTATTGTGTTCTTCAGTTCAGATATTGTATTCTTCATTTCCTCTTGGCCCTTTAGGTTAGTTTCTATTTCCTTTTTCATGTTGACATAGTTTGCAGTGAGTTCATTGTAGTTTCCCTGTAGTTTCCGGTAATTTTCTGTGAGCTCATCGAGCTTCTTGAGCTTCTTGAGCTTCTTGAGCCTCCTGATAACCAGATCTTTGAACTCAATATCTGATAGTTGGCTTGCCTCTGTTTCATTTATCATTCTTTCTGGGGCTTCCTCCTTTCCTTTCACTTGGGGATTGTTTCTTTATCTTCCCATTGTTTGTGAGACTCTTCTTGCTAGCCTCTGTTTCTTAAATTGATCTGTCAAGTTCTCTGAAGTAGCGAAGTTAATTTTGTGTCACTGTCTCTGTTTTTTGGGCTGACTCTTGTGTGGGTCTAGCTCTGTTCTCTTCACAACTCCAGGTTTTATGTCTCACCTGTCGATAAAGAAGAGAGGGGAAGGAAGAAGGAAAAAAATAAATAAAATAAATAGAATAAAGTAAAAAAAAAAAAGAAATAGAAAGAGGAGAAGACTAGGAATACTAAATGAAAGGAAGGAGGAAAGAATTAAAAAAAATAAAGGACAGATAGGAAGGAAGGTGGAGAAAACAAACAAATAAACAAACAAACAAAAAAAAAACTTCTGCTGGCTGGCTTTAAAAGTGTCCATCCGGGCCTGCTCCCCTGGTCCTCCTGTCAGCTTTAGGCATCTGATTGTTCAATTTCCCCTGTAATCTTGGTCACCAATCTTCATATATGCTGGAATACTGTTGGGTGTTCGCTCTGTTCCTCAGAAAATCTGCTAGGTGTTTCACTAGTGGGGAGGAGGAAGTGGACTCCTCTCCCCCCATCTCACTGGCATTTTTTTTCTCCGTGCTCCTGTTACATTAAGGGGCGGAGCTTTAGGTATTCACCAGGCAGGGGCCACCTACTTCCTTGTGTTGTGATGCTGTCTGTGGGGGCGGGGCCTGAGAGAACAATGTTGCTTGCTCCGCTCTCCGCACCACCCCAGCTACCCACAAGCAAGTCGATACCTTCTTTGCTGCCTCCAGGGTGAGTGGGTGAGCCTGCACAGTTCCAAGTCCCCATGGGCCTCCCCAGTGAACTCTCCTATGAGGCTGGGAGTTCCTCCCACTGCCTCAAACCCCACAGGTGTTTTCAATCAGTGATTTGAGGCTTTATTTCCCTGCATTGGTGGGCCAAGCAGTCCGTTCCGCCCCCCAGCTTTTCCTCCCAGTTTATCCGTGTGCTAATAAGAGACCGCCCAGTCCACCAGTCTCAGCCCCAGCTTCACAGAGTGTGCCCGTCGCGCTTTGGCCAAGCATGCCCACCACGGGCCTCTCCAGGTGGCTGGAGTGCCACCGGCACCTCTCCACAAACCGAGTCTCGCTGAGCGCTCTCCACCAGCTCGGCCCCGCCTACCAGTCTGGATGAACGTGTCTTCTTCAACCCCTTGGTTGTCGGACTTCAACTCAGTTCAGTTTTCTGTCAGATCTGGCTTCCCTTGCCCTCTAAATTGGTCTTTTCCCTCTTTTGGTTGTGCAAGGAGGCACAGTGTGTCCACCAACGCCTCCATCTTGGCCAGAAGTTCACAATGAATGCTTTCATAGCCCTGAAAATTAACAAAAAGCTTGCAATAATCCTGAAAGTGTTTATTAAAGAAAAATTGCCTAATCTCTTTTTCAACAAAGGAATTATAAAGCATGCAAAGAAACAAGAAAATATATCAATAGAAACAGTGCATGAGAAAGCTCATATGTTGGACTTACTAGGCAAAGACCATAAATTGGATATTTTAAACATGTTCAAAGAACTAAATAAAACCATCCAAAAAACTAAAAGAAACTATGGGATTCATCTCTCACCAAGTATAGAATATCAACTAAGAAAAGTTATTTAAAAAGTCAAAATTTCTAGATTTGAAAAACACAATAATCAACAGAATAACTTACTAGATGGGCTCAATATCAAATCTGAATAGGCAGAAAAAAGAATCAGTGTTCTTGAAGACAGGCCATTGAAGATTTTTCCAGTATGAAGAACAGAAAGAAGAAAGAAAAATGAATATAGTCTGAAAGACCTGTGGGGCACCATTGAGCATGCCAACATGCACATAACAGGAGTTCCAGAGAGAAAGATGAGAGAGAAATGGACAGGAAGACAGGAAGAGTATTTGAAGAAATAATGAGCAAAAGTTTAACAACTTTGATGAAAAACATGAATCTTCACATAATCATATTTCCTTACAAAATGTTAATATATTTATTTTAATAGAATACACATTTATCATCCATTTAAACAATTTATGAAAAGGAAAAAAGTTGAAAAACATTATTACTAGAATGCTCATAAAATGTTTTTAGCAAAATACAGAGATGTAATATTTTCAACATTATATAAGAATATGGTATAAAACAAAGCAAAGTTCAATGAAACATTCTTAAAATGACAATATCAGTTTACCTAAACTGTAGTACTTCAAAGAGACATTTGTACTTCTTGTTCTGGCTTAGAAGCAGAACAACAATAAAAAACACAGCTTAAATTACTTTCTTTCATCTAAATCAATTAATTATATTGACTAAACCCCATAATACTCATAAGGGTACGTTTTGATAAAAGCAATACATGCAAAATTCAGGCAAGCCTGACAGTAGTGGGTAAATGGCAAGTTTAGAAGCACCTTTCATAATAAAATGCTTTTAATGTCCTTGGAGCTATTACAGATTTCAAAGGGCACGTATATACCTATTGCTCAGCTGGTCCTCACAGCATTCCTGTAGGAGGAAAGGACATTTGTCTCTATTTTACTGAATAGAAAATGAAGGCTACTCATTTTAAGACCATACGGCTTGGACCTGTGGTACACACTTGCCCATGCCCTTGGAACACAGGACAGGATTTCTTGTTGGTAGTTTACCTTCTTAACCGCATGAAGACAGATCCAATGAAAAAGTTTGAGTCTGGAAGGCAGATTGCCATCATAAATGATGCAGAGAGTCAGCTCAAGATTCCTCACATGCTGCTCAATTTACAGTGAAGCACGAAGATGAAAAGGAAGGCTAGAAGGAAGAAAAGGGAAGGATGATCTGAAAGGTCATAACATGGTAAATGTTCCATCAGCAACTGGAATAAACTATAACAAACTGAAAAAAATGGTCTTAATTGAAGAGTTGATATTCAGACCATAGTGGTAAAAAAAAAAAAAAAAAAGGCGTAGAAATAGAAAAGCAGGAAATTATCCACTTTAGTAGCTTGGAGTTTGGCACACATACCCGTATCAATCATCCTAAGCCTATTTGAGGTACACAGATGTTGGTAATAAACTGAGTTCATGCTAAAGAAAAAAGTAGGAGGCACTGAGGAGAAGCCCTATCATTAAAACTGCCTTTAGAAACATTCCAGTTATACATGACCATTTTAACAGACATAAAAAAAACCTTTAACAAAAAACCAACATCTTCTCATGAAAAGCAAGAACTAAACAAACTAGAAATAAGAGGAAAGTTTCTCAAACTGATAAAGTGTGTCTATCAAAAAACCACAGTAAACATCATACTTAATGGAGAAAGATGAAAACCTTCCACCTACGATCAGGAACAAGACAGGATGTTCACTATCAACATTTCTCCTCAAAACTTTACTGGAGGGCAATGACACAGTGTAAAAGAAATAAAATGCACCAGATTTAAAAATAAAAGTAAAACTATCTATTTGCAGATGACATATCTTTGTATATGAAAAATCCTAAGGAAGCCACACACACACAACAATTGGGGATAATAAACAAATACAAAAAGTTTAAAACTTTTCAGGATACCAGATCAAAATATAAGTAACAATTGTAGTTTTTACACTAACAATTAGTAACCTAGAATCTAATTTTTAAATTCCATTTATCATAGCATTAATAATTTTTAAAAATAAATTTTTAAATAAATTTATCAAAAGAAGTACAAGATTTGTACACTGATAACTATAAAACATTGTTGAAAGGAATTAAAGAAGACCAAAACAAATAGAAAGACATCCAATAATCATGGATTGGGAGACTTAGTATTCTTAAACTGGCAATATTCTCCAAATTAGTCTATAGAGTTACTGCAAGCCCTGTCAAAATCCCAGCCAGTTTTTTTTTTAACAGAAATTGACAATCTGATCCTATAATGTACATAAAATTGCAAAGAGCCCAGAGTAACCAAAAAGATCTTGAAGAAAAAACAACATTGGAAGACTCACACTTCCTGATTTCAAAACTTACTTCAGTGCTATAGTAATCAAAACAGTGTGCTACTGGCATAAGAGTAGGCCAATAGATCAATAAATATAATTGTGTGCAGAAATAAACCCTTATAAATATGGTCAACTAACTTTCAACAAGGATACCAAGACAATTCCATGGAGAAAGAATAGCCTCTTCAATAAATGATTCTGGAACAACTGAATATCCACAAGAGAATTGGACCTATACCACACTCCATTTACTAAATTTGACTCAAATTCACCACAGATTTAAATATAACAGCTAATACTATAAAACTCTGAGAAAAGAATATAGGCATAAATCTTCATGACCTTGTATTAGGCAATGGTTTGTTAGATAGGATACCAAAAGCATAAGCAACAATAACAAAGATGGATAAAATGAACTTCTTTAAAATTAAACACTTAAGTGTTTCAATGGACACGCAAGAAAGTGAAAAGACAGCCCATAGGCTGGGAGAGATATCTGCCAATCACACATCTTATAAGAGACTAGTATCCAGAATATATAAAGAACTCTTACAAGTCAACAATAAAAGGACAAACAACTCTCTACTTCCGGCAAGATGGAGGCATAGGTAGACACACTGTACCTCCTCACACAACCAAAAGAGGATAAACAGCAATTTAAATAAACAAAAACAGCCAGATCTGACAGAAATCAAACTGAGTGGAAGTCCGACAACCAAGGAGTTAAAGAAGACACATTCATCCAGACTGGTAAGCGGGGCGGGCGAGAAGCACGTGGCAAGCAGGGTGGAGAATGCTCAGCAAGCCAGGCGGTGAGTGCACAGCAGGACAGCGTTTTGTGGAGTGGTGCCGGCAGCACTGCAGCTGCCAGGAGAGACCCACCGCAGGCGTGCCTGACCAAAACGCAGCCAGCACCCGGCCCACTTGGACCCAGCGGGGCCAAGGTTGGTGGCCTGGGCGGGCCCTCATTCGCGTGCAGATAAACTGGGAGAAAAGCTGGGAGTGGCGCAGACCTAGCAACAACCCACCAACGCAGGGAAATAAGACCTCAGACCACCGATTGAGGGCACCTGTGGGGGCTGAGGCAGTGGCAAGAGGAACTCCCGGCCTCACAGGAGAGTTCGTTGGGGAGACCCATATGGACTTGGAACTGTGCAGACCCAACCACTCAACCCAGAGCCAGCACAGAGGGGCCCCAACTTGCTTGGGGGTAGCAGTGTAAGTGTGGAGAGCGGAGCAAGAACCATTGTTCTCTCAAGACCCACCCCAACAGGCTGCGTCACAACACAACGGTGTGGGTTACCCCACCTCCACAGACAGCGTCACAAAATAACGATGGGAGTTGACCCGCCCTGGTGAACACCTAAGGCTCCGCCCCTTAAAGTAACAGGTGCACCGAGAAAAAAAAATGACCCAAATGAAAGAACACATCAAAGCTCCAGAAAAAATACAACTAAGTGACAAAGAGATAGCCAACCTATCAGATGCACAGTTCAAAGCACTGGTAATCAGGATGCTCACAGAATTTGACGAAAAACTGTTGCAATTACTTGAACAAATGAAGGATAATATAAAGGAAATGAGGGGAGCAGGGAACCAAGAGGGATTAGAAGAAAACTGAGACTCAAATCAACAGAGTGGACCAGCAGAAAGAAAAAAACATCCAACCAGAAAAAAATGAAGAAACAAGAATTCAAAAAACTGAGGAGAGGCTTAGGAACCTCCAGGACATCTTTAAACATCCCAACATCCGAATCATAGGGGTGCCAGAAGGAGAAAAGGAATACCAAAGGATTGAAAATTTATTTGAACAAATAATGAAAGAGAACTTCCCCAAGCTGGTGAAGGAAATAGACTTTCAGGAAGTCCAGGAAGCTCAGAGAGTCCCAAAGAAGTTGGACCCAAAGAGGAACACACCAAGGCACATCATAATTACATTACCCAAGATTAAAAATAAGGAGAGAATCTTACAAGCAGCAAGAGAAAAAGAGACAGTTACCTACAAAGGAATTCCCATAAGACTGTCAGCTGATTTCTCAAAAGAGACCTTGCAGGCAAGAAGGGGCTGGAGAGAAGTATTCCAAGTCATGAAAGGCAAGGACCTACATCCAAGGATACTCTATCCAGCAAAACTTTCATTTAGAATGGAAGGGCAAATAAAGTGCTTCTCAGATAAGGTCAAGTTCAAGGAGTTCATCATCACCCAGCCTTTATTGTATGAAATGTTAAAGGGATTTGTATAAGAACATAATCAACAAAGGAAAAAAAGCAAGCAAAATATAACCAGAGACATTGAAATTAAGAACAATCCAACAGTAACCAGAGGGGAGGGGGGAGGGGACAATGAGGGGAATGGTTTTCAGGAACTACTATAAAGGACACAAGGACAAAACCAAGGGAGAGGGTGGAAGCAAGGGGGAGAGGTGGGTTTGGCTGGGGTTGGGGGATGTGGTGGGGGGA
>PVJI01021499.1:0-26974 GCA_004026765.1 Micronycteris hirsuta
GTCCGCAAAGAAGTTTCCAGTGCCTCTGCTTCTTTCGCGGGTGAGGATGGGGGGGGGCGGCGGGGGGGGGCATAAATAAAACCTCCAAGGTACTCTCACAAAAAGAGAACAATTTAAGCAGGCATGCCCATCGATACTTGGACAGAAAAACGTTATACACAGACAATGTTACCGTTGAACACAGTTCCCTAACAGAACGAAATTTAAAGACCTTAATTTTGTAGCCCCTATAAAAATGTGCGTCATCTCGATTACGCTGTGGTAACAACAGAAACATTCAAGTACCCCAATCATTTCACTGTAAAGATGCCCGTGCAAAAAGTAACGACGACAAAAAGAGACACATACATATACACGTGTGTGCATACATATGCACCAAATGTAATTTTACAGATTACTACGCAAGCGGAGAAACTGGACCCCGTGGCAGTTCAGAGGTCTGCATCCGCATCTTTCGCTACATGCCCCCGACACCTGCTCAGAACCCGCTGCGCCCACCAACGGACGCCGATCCGCCCCCCGCCCCCCGCCCCCCACCCCGGCCGGCGTCGCCCCGGCGAGCAGCAGGGTCGCACACACGTCAAGGGGCAGCAGCCAAGCGGGAGCCGGGTCCCGGCCGGGGCTCCGGGTGCAGGGGCCGGGGTCAGCGGCCGTCCTCGGGGAGGGGGTCGCCAGGGGGCCAGTCGCCATTTTCTGGGCGCCGAGACAAAGCCCCACTCGGGGTACGGGGAGGGCAGTAAGCGGGGGTGGGGGGACGTTGAGCGGCGGTCTGGACCGTACCGCGGCGAGGGCAGGCGCGGTCTGCCAGCGGCGCGCGGGGGCAGGAGGGACGGCGGCGGCGGCCGGCTCTTACCGAAAGATTGGAGGTTCTGGATAGTGGACATGCGATACTAGTGTGAGGCCGGTGAGGGGATAAAATTCCTGCGGGGCCCGCCCGGATCGCCGTGTCAAGAGGCTGTAGTGGCGAGAGAAGGAAAATAAGGAAACGCTGCGCCCCGGGACTGGGATGCGGCTGGAGCGGCGGCGGCGGCGGAAGCCAGGAGGAGGCGGAGGCGGCGGGGACGGGCGCGGAGACGCGAGAGAAGAGGCGGCGCTGCGGCTTCTCCGACAAAATGGCCGTGGAGACTATTTTGATGCGCCCACCGCCCCGCCCACGTGCTCGCCCCGCGCCAGGAACCGTGGGACTTGTAGTTTTCCAGAGGCGACAACTCTCGCAAAGCCCGGGGCGGGTGGGCTTGCGGGACCGCAATTCCCAGCAGGGAGTTCGCGGCCCGGCGCTGGCCCGCAGGACCCGGTCGGTCCAGCGGGCTGCGAATCCATCCCACCGAAACCTGCAGGTCTGGGGCTGTCTTCTCCGCGCTCGCGGGCGCTCCCGTTCTGTCACCCTAGAGGGGTGGCGCCGACGGGTGGGCGCTGGGGGATCATCTCTATCGGTCACTCTAGAGGCCGAGGTAATGGAAGTAAAATCGGGGTGCAGGAGCAGCGCAAGCCCCCTAGCCCTCGGCTTGCGACTCGATGGCTGCCCCTCAGCACCACTGCGTCGAAGTCCTGCCTCCCTCCCCTGCGTTGCAGGAGCCCCGTTAGTCCCCACCGAGGTTCGAAGCGGGACCCTTCCCTGCAGGGTTGGGCCGCCTTCCAGTTCCCTAGCGCGGTGGTTTTCAAACAACAGCGCGCATCACCTGGAAGGCTTGATAAAACAGATGAATAGACCAGAGTTTCTGTTTTCAGAGGTCCGGGCTGTGACCCGGGAATGTGCGAATCTAGCAAGCTCCCAGGTGATGCTGCTGGTGTGGGACCTCGCTTCAGACCCACCACCCACCTTCACTAGGGGCCTGGCGTCCAGTGGGGGCCAGGGATGTGCCAACCGAACACACCAGAAAACCAGCCTGTCAATTTGAACACAGAACCTTGAACAGGATAGGTGCCTTATAGAAACTGAAGGTGAGCTCAGGAAAAGGTTAATCTATGTGGACTCAGGTACCAGAAAAACACACCTGAACCTTAGGAAGTGGGCTCACCCCGGTGGACCCCTTCTCAGAATATGCTTGAAGTGCATGAAATAAAACATCAAGGGTTACGAAGGAAACCCATTCTATCAAAATTAGAAACAATACATTGATAACATAGTACTGTTTCTTTGCTACTGCATTGATTAACGAGATCTAGAAGCAGGTCTAATAACTACTAGAATTTCAAAAGGTGGTAAAAGATACTTTGAGATGTCTGCAACATCAGAAATATGAAAATATCTGTGCCTTATTGGGGCAAAGGGACAGGTCCTTCTAATACCACTGCGATGTTGCCAGCATTCCTAACCACGGAAATGCTATACTTTGCTTAGAAGTAAGTGAAAATTTAGGTATAATCTTTTCTCCTATCCAGTTTTAGGAATTCTGTCCAACTTCCCTCCCCCACTCTGCAGTTCATCAATGGACCAAGGACCTGTAGATCCTAGGTGAAGAATATCTGGATTTAATAGAATCCCTCCTTTCTTAGACCTAGTGTTTACATCAGAAACCTCTAAGAGCTCAGAAATCTTCAGTCGAAGCCAGTTATGACTACAGGTTAGAAACCACTGTATTATCTTAAACGCTCTCCTGGCTCTCTGGCCCCTGCGCACCTGCAGGGTATCCGGTCCACTCTGAGAGACCCTCCAAGTAGAAAGTCCGCACTGACCTTTCCAAGTCTCAAACTCTTGGTTTCACCTGTTTCTTTTTACTTTTTAAAATGGGGCTACTAGAATATTTAAAATTACAGGTGGCCCGCATGCCGTTTCCATCAAATAGGTTTAAAGTGAAAAGATTTGCCCTATATATAAAGTTATAAAAGGAATACATGAAAATATTTAAAACCTAGTATTTTTCGTTCTACATGGTACCAGGCTAGTTTAAGTTGATTTTCTGCCTTATTTCAGAAGGGAGTTTAGATTACTAGCCGAGAGCAGTAGCATTGACAAAAGGAATCAGGGAAGAGTTAAAAAAAAAAAAAAAAAGAACAGTTGAAAAATAAAAGCCCCAAAGCTAGAGATAGACCCCAAACAGGCTCTTACTGTCCTAACGGTTAAGAGAAAGCGAAGTCAGCTAGAAAGTCCATGTGTCTCCAGGCCGAGAGCATGCCAGGCGTGTGGGAGGCATGGCTTAGCCTGGCCCCGAACCACAGGAGGTATTTTCCTTCGGCCTCATAAAGGGGACACTGTGATGTATTGGGCAGCCTCCCAGCAGTGCGCCTCCCATGAGGACAAGGGCGGGCTTTATGCAGCTGTTTCCTATACTGCTAGTCGTGAGGTCATGCTCTCAGGTTAGGAGCTCGGCTCCCCCTCCCCCCACAGGCCGCCCCTTATGGCAGACGTGTGATAATGGGCCGTGCGGATTTCCCGCCTCAGGAGCATCACTGACCAGCGGCCCCAGCTGCGGCACTGAGAATTCAGCACCATAGAGGCCGCGCTTCCCACCAGCTACGCTCAGCCGACAACTGAGTGCAGCGAGGATCCCAAGGCAGATCCACTCTCGCTCTCGGGAGATGTGGGACCCTCAGATGGGCCGCTTTCCTCAAGGCCTCTCCAATGGCCTGGCTGGACCATCTCAAAGTGGTGCTGAAGCCTAAGAATCTTCTTATTTCACCCTCCTCCCTTTCTCCTTCACAGGGTCCCCTCCTCTGGCTCCTTCCTTCCTCTTTTCCTCGCCAGTCTTTCCCCCAATAAATGTCTTGTATGTCTGATTCCATCTGATGGAGCGGTGTACCTAACTCCGTGCTGGTTGGTGAGGAAACAACAGGTAGAAGGAAAGTTCTCGTTAAAATAGGTGGTGGTTACACCAAGGCTTTTCCTCCACACCCGAAATCTCCTGGAGAGCTGAGCTAGACTCTGTGAGGCTAAGAGAACTTCCGCACAGCCTGTGGCAAGGCCGACCGCCTTCAATAGAAAAGCAGTTCAGGCGGCCTTGTCTTCTGGGTGCACACCCCGCTAGAAGCCCTTTGTAGCTTGCACATCTGATGGTAAGAAAATGTTAACCCACTGATGGGCAAAAACAATCTTCGCCTTGTGCATGGAGCAGGCATCCAACTTTACTCTCCATAGGGAAGGGTCCCCGCCCACCCCACCCCCTTCCTTCCCAAACCTCCCCCCCCCCCACCCGGGAAGAGGCTCCAGGGTCTTCTCACTGCCTCAGTGAGATTGGATATCACCTCTCCCAACTGACCAGCCAACGAGACCAAAGACAAAGAGAAAACACAGAGAATGAGAGCCTTAGCCATGCTCCGAGCCTTGTAACTAGTACTTCTCGCGTCTCAGCTTTGAATGAGGGTTATGTATCTGAGAGTGCAAAGTTGCATTTCCTGGCTGCAACCGTGTTCCCAAATGATTGAACAACTCGCACCGAATGGATATAACTCGGTTGCTGCTATCTGTCTAAAACAGTGATTACTGAGCCAGTTTCTGCAGAATGGATCAGAAGACCCGAAAAAGAGAAAGGCATAACCTAGGCCTGTGTCCTTGTCTCCTGTGCTTCGTACTCTGTTACTGTGGTGCGGGGAGAGTAAGGAGAAGGGGTGACAGGCTTTGTGTGTGTAAGCACTTAATTTAAAATAGTGACGGTGATGATTGACACACTGGTGACCCGGCACATTAGGTGTGAGGTATCTGCAGAGTAGGACATTGAAGAGAAACAAAAAGTGTACATGGATGAAGGTGTCAATACCTATTTTTATTTTCTGGGTGCTTATAAATCTTAAAGGAGAGTTAAGCCAAGCCAACATGTCATCATAAGACAAATAGGAAAATAGGACAATTTCAGGGCTCTGGGAAGTTGAAGACTTGGTGGAGTTAACCCAGGAAATCTACGGAAGTTCCCCTGTGGCAGTAACTCTCAAGTGGGGGTCAGGATTATGAGGGAGTGTGGCTACGGGGCCATGACCCTCAACTTTTAGTCTCAAGGAAGGTTCTAGAGGCAGCGATGCATTCCTGTTTCTTCCCTTTCACCCTGCCCACTGGTTGTCAAGAACGGTGAGGCGTCTGAGATGTTAGCCTACTTGCAGGTTAACGCATTGGCCTGCCACCGTTTGAGGGATGCTGATAGAAGACATGAGCCTCCAGGGTTAGAGACAAAAGACTTTATCACTCATGGCAAAGGCATGAGCCAGAGCTCCATGTTCATGCTGGTTGCTCTGGTCCCCCAGTCCCCAGGGGTCACACAGGTGGGCCGAGGTGGATGCCTGCCCATGCGGGAGGCTGCCTTCCAGGAGAGGAACCCTTTGCTTGGGGAATCCGTCCCTTGTATCATGAGCAGTAATGAGTTTGTCTGGAGAGAGATGGGCACCTCATCCCTCAAGACTGCTCCCTGCAAACACAACCCTGAAAAATGGCTCCTAACCTTAGATTCTTGGCCAAACCCATAAGGACATGCAGCGCTCTCAGGGGCCATGGTGGACCGATTCTCCCAACAGCTGATCAATCCCCTTTCTTTAGTCTGGGACACTGGTTATGCTCTAGGGACACTAGATCGGCACGTTTACTAGTGGACAAGTCTCCTGCATGTTGACAGATCATGCATGTAGGTGTGTCTCACTTTCTATTCTTTTTTATTCGCATTTCTCACATTTGTTCTGTGGGAGTGGTGGCTTATGGTCGAGTGTGTGCTTTGACCATAGCAGGACCCAAGGGTGCATTTATGGTGCAGTGCTTAAGAGTCTAGGCTGAAGAGCTAAATAGCCAAAAAGCAGAGACCACCCACGTGCCCACCGACTGATGAATGAATAAACATTTGGTGTGTCCCTACAATGGAATGTTACTTAGCTATATAGACGGGATGAGACATGCCATAACACGGCTGCACTTTGAAAACATGCTAGGTAAAAGAAGCCAGTCACAAAAGGTCACATGTTGTATAATTCCACTTATTTGAATTGTCCAGAATTGGCCCATCTGTGGAGATGGGAAGTAAGTTAGTGGTGGCCTAGGGCTCGGGGTGTGCTTGAGGGGAACTGCATAGCTCCTGCTAATGAGTTTCTCTTTGGGGGCAATGAGAATATTCTGAAATTAATTATGGGGATAGTCATACAGGTCTATAAATACACGAAAAGACATTGAATTCTACACTTTAAATGGGTGGATTGTATGGTCTGAATTATATCTCAATAAAACTTATAAAAAGAATGTATTCAAAAAAAGTGGAAACAAGTTTCTTATTGTCTGTGAATATATTAAAATATTAACAAGTCCAGTCAGTATTATATTGAAAAGTACATATTAACCCAGAAGTGCCAGGATAATCCATATACATGTGTTGTAACTATAGTGAAGATTCAGAATTTAATACGTAAGGACTGAAATTCAGGGTTGCCATTTTGCAGGAACAGAGAGAAGTGGTCACCAGCCAGGGGCTGAGGAGCCCTCCACACCCCGAGCCGGGGACACATCAAAATAACAGGCCATCACGATGTAGATACAACCCAGACCACTCCTGGGAGTTGCCTTGCAGGCGGTGAGGTCAGAGACCTTGGAACACACGGAAGGGGAATGGAGGCTTGGTGACCCTTGAGCACAGGAGATGGAGACCAAGCATCTCATGGAGGGAGGAGACCAGCCTCCTTGACAGCGCGGGAAAGAAAGGTAGGAATCAACAGTTGTGAGTCGGCTAACTTCAAAAACGCTCTTTGAAAAGGGATACTGATCATAGACGTTTGGGAAGCCACACAGTATTATCTCACTGAGGCCTTAACTCCCAGTTACAGACGTGATACTCTGCCACATGGCGAGGAGACCGATCCACCCTGGTCCCCAGTACGTCGACATGGGGAAGGATATCAGCTCTCTGGTCATCTCAAGAAGATGGGGAAAGATCAATTTTCATAGATTCTATTCTGTGAGGATAACACCCACCCCCTCACCCTTTCTCCTGGGGGGTAGGGCCACGGGCCATAGCATGGGGATTCAAGCTGCGTATTACTTTCTCACACAATCTCTGGAAGTGGGGTGATGCAGGGGATTGTTGCTCTTTATTTCAAGGACAGGCCAGTGACCTTTCCAAGTCTCAGGTTTTTATGCTGATATTTTCAGTGTAATTATAGCTTCCCTGAAGTCTTTTCTTAGCTCACTTTAGTATGAAAGCTACTTAATCGATTCTATCGCTCCGTGAACTGAGTCACCAGCTACACTGAATATAAAAGCATATTCAGCATCCCCACATCACAGGCTGCCCCTCATCGTACATAACCCTGGGCTGACCCCGCCTGCCCTCACGTTGCAGGGCTGCCCGCAGCCCCGGCAGCAGCCACCTTGAGAGGCAGACCTCTGGCACCACGTCCTCCCCAAATCTTACTTAACCGATATCATCCTCTTCATGTTTGGTTGGTTTCTTAGGCTGCAGAGCCTACATTTTCCCACCTTGAAATTTAATCTTACTTTACAGTCAGCATGGTCTGTATTTAATGGATTTACAATGTTGGTAAAACAGCCTCGCCCAGGATTTTCTTTTTCCTTTTTGGACAGAGTTGTATCGCATCTAAGCAAACAACAAAGGCTCACATGGCAGAATAGCGGCAGCTTGCACTGGCTGAGTGTGGAGTGTGCGCCGTGCACCGGGGCGTGGCCGAGTGCTTTCCACGTGCTGCCGCCGCTGCCCTCAGCCCACCTCATCACCGGTTCTGGACCACGGGTTTCAGATGGGCAGCCCGCTCTGTGCTCCTTACTGCCCTCGCTAGGGCGTCCCTTTTCTCACTTTCTACAGTGATGATTTCATGCATTTTCTCTCCTCTCAAACCCCAGTGCCTTCCCTGTGCTCATTCACAGCTGATGGTCTTGCTCACACTTAATGAGAACAGTGAAGAAATCAGGTGGAACAGACCTCATCTGGACACCAACTCCCAGGCCTCCCTCTGTCTGCGCCTCTGCTATTTGTCTCCTTGTTAAAACAGATGAATTATCCCTGATTTCCTTTTCTGCTTTCTCAAGGGCATTGCCAAGATTCACTTCTCTCCCTTGCATTTATATTCTCTCTCTCTCTCCCCCCCGCCCCTCCAGTATTAGTTCTAACAGGATGCAAATATTCTCTAGAATCTTCCATCTTAAAAAGACAAAAAGGAAAGCGTCCCTTGGTCTTATACCCTTTTCTCACCAGGAGCCATTCCTCTGCTCTTCCGAAGAGTTGTCCGTCACTCTGTCCGTTTGCTGGTGTCCCGCTGCTCCTCAGCCCTCCAAACAGGCGCCCGTGCCCACTGCCATGCCAAGGCCATTCCCGCCCAAGCTTTCTGGATCTCTGTATCGCCAACCCAATGCCACTGCATCCCTTTTATCCTGCTTGACCCTCTCCACAGCATTGCACGAAGTGGACTACTCCTTCCTTCTTCTCTTGGCTTCTATGCCGTCACTCTCTCTTGGCCTCGTTCGTGTCATTGATCACACTTTTCCCAACTCTATTGCTGGCTCCTTGTCTCCTCAAACGGTGCCAACATGATCTTCCAAGTAGGAGGAAAATCAGGGGATGGTGGTGTCTTAGAAGCCAAGGGAAGGAAGTGCGCCCCCCAGAGGCTGGGTTAGGGGTGGACAGTTCTGCCCAGTGGCTCTGCATCTTCAGCGTAGCATTCAGTGGCGTCATGGTGTCCACGTGAGGGAACAGAGCTGAAATGGAGGAGGTAGCGGTTTTCAAACATTCACGGGGTCAGGGAGGGTCTCAGACCATTTCTGTTGATTTGCTCTGGTTGCAATAAGCTATCAGCGAAAAGTAAATGCCTTAGAATTTCCCCTGGAGCTAAAAATTATATAAAGATAGGAAGTTATTCTGCATCAAAAGCATCTCTGAGAAATGAGTAGGACAAGGAGGGGGTGAGAAAACAGATTTAAAAAATATTTTCAATTACAGTTGATATATAATATCACATTAGTGTTTCAGGAGTACAACATAGTGACAAAGCATGAAATAAAAGAAAATCTTTACTTCAGCTCGCCCCAATTCCCTTTGAGTATTAGGCCTCTTTATTAATACAGTGGTCCTTAATCAAAACAGGAGACTTTGTAGCGCTGTCAGCAATGGGCATGAATTTGAAGGGCAATGTCGTTGCTCTTGGAGAATAATTCCAAAGCCAAAAATAAAGGACCCCAGGCTACATAACAGACAATATCATTTTTCCTGCTCGCTGCAGAAAGGGATTTCATGTGGCTTTTTATTTAAATAGATGACCAAGAGTAAAGACCTTCGCCCTCTTAGAAACAGTTGCGTATGTGTCAAAACTCCCCAATCGCAAACACCAAATCTGGCTTTTCAACGTAAACACATTATTTTCTGTGTAATTGCTGTAATTAGCTTGTCGGAACATCACTGACCATTAGCAGAAAAAACAGATGGAATGAGATTTGTCTCCATGCACGAGCCAGGATGTTGTAAAAACACTGATTGCAAGCTGTAAACGCAGTCACCCTGTTGCGTAGCTGGGACGCCGAGTTACAAACAGTGGTGGAAATGTACAGCCGGTCCACAAATGGCCCAGTTTGGTTATTCAGAATGATCCTTTTAGATGTCTTCTAGAGCAGCTAAGTAAAAATTGCAGAGATTGCAAAATCAGTTCAAACAAAAATTGAGCAAACTTCGGAGCCAAAGAAAGTGCCAGCATTTCCCATATCGATTCCACTATTTCGGCTAATGGCGCTGCCGCTGCCCCGCAGCCCTGGTGAGAAACCCGGGGCACCCTCACCCTCTTCCTCCCTCCTACTCCCTCTTTCTGCTGGTCTCAGTCTGCCTCCAATCTGTGAGCTCCTACCTGCAGTCTTACATTGCCCTGGGCCTGGGTCGGGAGGTGGTTAGGGAACAGGATGGTGTGGGCTGTTTAGGGTTTTGGAAGGGGAATGGAGTGGTGCATGGTCTTAAAAACCACCTGGAGTGTTCTGATTCTCCCTCCCTCCCACATGGTGGGAGCATCAAGGTGTAATATGGATTCTCAAGATCGAAGGGAATCCAAGAATTTTCACAGCAGGAACAGATTTTTCCAAACCTCCAATGACTCATTCAGGCAAAGTAAGGGGACAAAATGGCACTGCAAAGGAGACCTGAACGACATGACAGACAGCAGGACAAGCCAAAGATGTGCATTTGAGATGCTCAGTACAGATCCTGGACCGCCACGTCCACGGCCTGTCCCTGGGAAACATGACTGCCCAGTTCTGACCGGACCCTTCTGTGCATGGGATGCCAACATCATGAGTTGTGTGCCTGTCTCCCTCCCTGGACTGCAGGAAGACAGAGGGCAGGGCTGCACCTTTTTCTTTCCAGCCATCTAGTGCCAGTGACCAGGCCTGGCCAAGGGCAGACATGAAGCCCATGTTGCGGAATTCAGTGAGTGAGTGTGTGTTAACGATCTGCACATCTCTGTCAAGATGTTCCAGGAGCACCTTAAACTCAACCTGACCAAACACAGATTTTTTAATCTAGCTGCTCCCCAGCCTCGTGCTTCCATTTCTGTGGGGGTCGGCGGAACCGGGAACCGAGTCGTGCAGTGAGAGCCCTGTGTCCTCCAGTCTTCGCTCTGCCTGACCGTGGAGTAGCCGCTCACTCTTCTTCCTCCTTCAACTTCTTTGTTTCCCGAGGCACCGGTCTCTCCTGCCTTTCTGACTGCCCTTCCTCTGCCGACGCAGGTCCATGGGGCCTGGGCTCTCGGGCCTCAGCTGCTTCTATAAGCCCCCGCGGGGATGTGTGCCAAGGGCGCAGCTTCCAGTCCCATCTGTGCCCCAACAACCCCCAGACCTCTGACGCCAGTCCCGCGCTGCAGACACAGATCCACCTGCCCCCTTCACCTCTCCTCTTGGCGAGCATCTCCGAATTGAACGTATCCAGAAAGGCGTCTGTCATTCTTCACCACCCCCCAGCTCGGGGAAGAGGGCCCGTGCTTTCTCCATCATTTTAGCCAGAGACCTGACAGCGTCTTTCCTACCTCAATCTCTTTTGCTACCCTTATCCAGCCAATTCCCAAATCCTGTTTTTTGCTTCCTAAACATGTCCTGGATTCATCAAAATTCTCCTTCCTCACCGCTTTAATCCAAGCTGTTTTGATTCCTTCCTGGGCTCTATAGGAAATCTCCTCATTAGCCTACCCACAATCTCTCCACCCCGCCGCAACGTGTTCCTTACACTACAATATCAAGTGATTAAAAACCCCAATGAATCTGATCAGGTCACTTTCCTCCTGAACTTTGTGGCGTCTTACCATTAATCATGGATTAAAGACCAAAGGCACCATATTGGTCCAGCCGTGCACATCAGGGATGTCTGTGATAGACGGAGAGCAACGGGGGACCACACCAAATGCTCTGTGTGCAAATGACCCATGCAACTAGGTGGGAAGTGTTACCTTAACAGCGAGTGCCAGCACTCTGCAAGGCGGACAACTGTCTCTGGGTAGGTTTTTGGGCCAGAAAGTGGAACACCTGGTCCCTGACTTTTCAGTCAGGCCAAGGCATTAGAGCCCCCTATTGGTTGGAAGGAGGACTTTTGAGAAACAGGAATGTCCAATGGGCTTTTCAGCTACTAGGTGACAGACAGGCTGTGTGCACTCCAGGCCCCCGCCCCAAACCTCCACCAGCTCCTGCCTGCCCCTCAGCCCTTCGGTGAGGTCTGCTATTAGGTGTGGTTAGTTGTTTTCCCTGTTATTGCTGTTTTAAGTGAAAATGGGGAAGGGCTTGAATTTCCTGTCTGGCTGATGGAGTGCAAAATAGAGGCTGCAACGAGAAACAAAGACCCGAAACCTCAGTCTCCATACACACAAATTCACAGGCATTGAGGAAAGGCTTTAAGCCTCACCGGAAATAGAATTAGGGGTGAGGAACTGTGTAGATTTGAACCCAGACTTTGAGTGGCACGGAGCCTACTCCCACAGCCAATGATCTGGGTTACACTGGGGTTCTCCTGGGCTGGGGAGGGGCCCAGTGCCATCAGAGAGAGGGTCACATTTGAGCTGAGCCTTGCTAAAGGGTGGGTAGGGATTTTCAGTGCCAGTGGGAGGCATTCTAGCAGACTGAATAGACTGTGGGAAGACGCGGAGCTGAGAAAGGTCCTAGCGTTAATGGCTTGTGACCCACAGAGGGTAAACGGGGCCCTGCTGGGAGCTGTGGTCTGGAATTCCCATACGGCTACAGTTCAGCTCTGCAGTGCCTGGAACAGACTCTCCAACCATGTTTTGGTCTGTTTGGCAAAAGTCAAGATGTTGCTTTTCCCATGCAATCAAAGAGAGTGGAGGCCAGGAGAACAGAACCCTTACTGCTCCAAATCAAGAAGGGGTGACTTACTCCTTTGTCATCAGACACCTCAACAGTTGATGGGCACCAAGCTGACATCTGGCCGAGTGACCTCCGAGCTGTTGTACATCTCAGCCGCCCTGGGTCACCAAAAAGAGTTGCTTCTAGATGAGGAAAAGATAATAACTGCCATTTAAAGACAAAGGAGAGCCTCGGCTCCGCTAGGCTGATACCAACCCACTCACGAGCAAGGCAGTTCCCCGGAGACCCAAGTTATGAATGGGTGGAAATGCTTGTTCGTGGGCTCCGTTCTTGGTGGTGCATTCACCACGCAGGGGCCACGTTGGTCAGGGCGAAGAAGACTTGTCTGGCCTCCCCTTTTAAAGACTGGCCTTCCTCAAGTGCCTTTTTTCTGACTTCCCAATGGGTTTGCCATGAAATGAATGAAATAGTAGGAAAGAATAAATCAGACAGGACTGGCTTGGGAGTGCAAATTATTGTCATCACCGGGAGACAGGGAAGGGCGCGTGGAGGATAGCAGGGCAGCAGAAAACACTCACTACCACGCGCCCGCCAGGAGCCCTTTCATTTTCAATTAAGTAATTACCACGTTGCTCAGTGAGGGCGGACAGCAATTACAGGCTTTCCCATCCTGTCACCTCGCCACCTAACACCTCATGCTCATGGCGCAGCGTGGCTCTGGGCCTGCCCTGCTCCTCGTCATTAGGTTTACACGGGGGACCCTCGAGGCCATCAGGCTCTTAGTCCTGTCTTCTCAAACCTCCCCGAGCAAGTCCAAGGCTGAGAACTCGGCACACTTGGTGAGGCCGCGTGGGAAGTGCCGAGGGCAGCCCCCCGAATTGCTCTGATTGCCGCAGAGCACAGACGCTCCTGGACTCACAGCGCATCTTCGGAGTGACAGATGTGCGGGGCGTTGGGTACAGTTTTCCTGTGTACTTTTCCTGCACAACTAGACTCCGCAAATGTTCTCAAGTGCCGGGATTGTGAACTGATGGCCCTGCCTGGCTGGCTTTGGGCCCTGCGGACATGAAGGGAGGAGGAGGCTGTTACCTGGTCCCCTGCCTCACGATGCCACACGGCTCTTACCTCTTCGAGCAGAGAGATGTGACGTTGGTCCACTTCGAAGAGCCGCAAGGAACCTGAATGGTAAGTCCCACCTCTCAAAGCAGCCTGTGGGGCTGTTTCTGGACAACGATGACCTGATGTTGCTTACAACTACGGTTAAGACAGTCGGATGGTAAATAGACATTTTCCTCTGGTTCTGGGAGGAGAGTAAGGCAGATAGACAAGACCGACTGAAAGCTTTGACCTAAAGGGACGGAACAACGCTCATCTTGGGGCCCAGCCAGTGGACTGGGGTGCTCTGGACCACCTCCCCTTTTCTTCCCACTGCCCTCTGAGCAGTGAGTCAGCAGCCCTGATGGGGCAGGGCAGGGGTGGGGGGACTAGCTGGAGAGGAAGGCTGAGTCGTCAGCAGCTTACTAGGTCTTCTAACTGGTAGCTGGTCCCCCAACACTTTGACACACATCTCATCAGTGAGAACTGTTTGACCCTGCAACCCCCAGGATATATCTACTCATTTATAAATTATTTACATGTACTCTCATCCAGCTACATATTTAATATTGGTAAAGCTCACTTCCAGATAAAAAACATCAGTATAAATCAAAGACCTGCTATTTTCTTTAGTCCGCTCCCAATTGACTATCTTCTACACCCCATGTGGTACGAACCCCACATTTGGAATACGGCTCTAACCTCTGAGCTCTCCGGGTTCCAGCCTTTTATGGGCAAAGGATGAAGGGGAAGGATCCATTCAGAGAAGAGGGTCATGTCTGGGCACATGGGCTACGTGCAAAGAAATCAGCGAAAGAGTGAGCATCTCAGAGTCTCTCCGGGCTTATCGGTGATGGCAGGAAGGGGCGATGGCACCCAGCAACTTGTGTTAACTCTTTCTCAGCCCCGGGACCCTGTTTGAAGAGGCCCAGTTAAACTAAGCCAGATTTGCCGGTGCCCCGCGGGGCCTACAGGTTGTGGGTGTCTGGATACAGGAGCCTGTGCTTCTGGACTCTGGGGAGCGGGTGCTTAGGCTGTTCATTGCCCACTGGGCTTGCCCCACCCTCTTTAAAGGTGGGGCAAGGGTGAAGCAGAGGTTTGGGGGAGCCTCCTACTCCTCCATCTTGGCATTGGAAGCCTCTTGTGCCCTCCTGCGTTAGGGTATGCTCACCCCTCGGCCCACGAGAGACTGTTCCCCCGCTGCACAGTCTTCAGTTCACTCACCTGGCATGGTCCACCCACAGCCTAGAGCCGACCTCCAGGCCGCCCAGGTGAACCCGTGTTTCAAGCACCTGCGCTGTTCCAGGCTCTGTGTGGGGCACAGGGAACCCTGTTCCTCAAGAAGCTTTCAGGTGAGAGCAGGAGAAAGACATGCAACATGTGTGTGCCCCGCAGGGGACCTCCCAGCCCAGGTGTCCCCTGGCCAAAGCAGACTGTGACCCCAGGATGCATGCTGAGGGAGGGGACGTGAGACAACGAAGGGAGGAAAAGTCACAAAGGAGGCACCAGTGAACAGGTCACCACTGTGGGTAACTGGGCCTCGATCCGACGGGGGCCTCTCTCCCTACTGAGCCCTGCTGCTCAGGTGGCCAGCAGCAGCGCCGTGGCCCGGGAGCTTGTCACACACGCAGCACCAGCCACCCCCTCCCGGCCTTGCTGAATCAGAGTTGGCACGTTCACCTTTGAGAAGCACAGCTTCAGATCTTCCACCTTCATCAAATGTGATGACTTTGATATAGAACATCGTTTTCTGTATTTCAGAACTTGGTGCCACCAGTCTGGATCCTCCGGAATAATGTCTTTGAGGTTTCTGTGTTTAAAGTGGGTACTCATTTTCCAGTCCTTTGAAATCTCTTTAAAATGCAACTCTATTTACCTGCACTTTATCGTAATTATAACTCGGCTGCGGAGACAGAAGGCTCACGCAGCCAACTGCTCTGTTAAATGCAAATCGTGTGTAGGGAATACTTCTGGGAGAGAGCGGCCCGGCTGCTGCGCAAGAAGTTATTTTTAAAGGACGGAACCAAATGTCTCCTGTGCTTTAAAGGTTTATCAAAAACCTCAATGAATAGAGGACCGTTTGTGAACCATCAGCACCAGCACACATGGAGATATATCCTCCTAAAAATGCAACTGAAGTTTCATGTATAAATTGTGAAACATCGAAAATAAGTAGCAACAGTGTGGGGGTTGCCTGAGGGAGTGGGGGGAAGGCTGGGGGGAGAGGGAAAACTGGGAAAAATTGGGACAACTGTAATAGCATGAATAATAAAATATAATTTAAATAAGCTATAAGTAACTCAATGTTTGTTTATAGACCCTTGGTATTTGTGACCCCATTTTATGCATGAGGTGCTTGGCCAGAGAGCTGCTAAGTGGAAAGCCTAAGAGTGAAGCCTAGTTCTTTCTGGCAGCCTCGGCGCTTTGAATACTTGTTCGTGTGTGTGTGTGTGTGTGAAAATATTCTCTTGTCGCTATGTACCCAGAAGCAAGCAGAGCTGCATTGTTTTTGAGAAGAGCTGCCCATCATTCTTGACACTCAAATTGTTCGCTCACAGATCTGTTCTCTTGAATGTCAGATTGTCCATGCAGACTGGTTGCTCACCACGTGGTTTGGGGCTTCTAGGTTAAGGTGCTCAGGTGACTTGAGGGTGACTGGGCCCTCTTCAGTGTCTTGCTATTTTATGGGGATGGGGATGTGGCATGGGAGCAGGGGAGAAATCAGGAGTTTTGGTCCGGAAATGCTGCCCGGAGGGGTTTTGGGGTCTCCTGATATTGTCCTCCCCACATCCCCCATCAGAAATGCCCTGTCACCTGAGATGTGAGCTTGTCTGTTATGAGTGTGAGCAAACACAGTTGTGCTGGGCACAGTGATGGGAGAGTGGAAAGGCAGATAGAGGACTGGGGTGGACTGATTTCTCCCATGAACCTGTGTTTTCACAGGGGATTCTGAGGACTGCTACGGCACCGGACCACCAGGCAGAGAAGGTGCGTGGCTTCCATTAGCGTGTTCATTCACGTGCGCATTTCAGGTTAGCAGAGGGCCCCTGTTCCTATTTGCAGAAGGTGGGGGGCAGTGTCTGGCTTCAGTGTTCTGGACAGGCCAGACTCAGAGGAGGCACAACTGCCCCGAATCTGTGCGAGACTCTGGGGGAGCCCCCCACCTGCTTCCTGCTCAGCTCCACAGATGGGCAGGGCCTTCTCCACAGATGTCTGGCCTTACCTCCAGGGGCTGACCCAAGTTCCCAGCCTTAGCACTGCTGGTATTTTGAGTTGGACATGCTTTGCTGTGGGAGCCTGCCCTGTGCTTTGTAGGATGTTTAGTAGCATCCATGGCCTCTACGATGTGCCAGTAGCACACACCCTGATCCCTCCATGTTGTGACAATCAATAATGTCCCCTGAGAGGCACAATCACACTCCCACCCCCACTCCCTCACGCCATTCCCACCTCCACCCCGATCCTCTGCTGGTCTTACCCCGGTGACCACTCAGTATCGTTGATTGCTAGGAAATTCTGTTCTCAGGAGGAGAAGCCACAGAGAGGTGAATGGGGTCCCTGGAAGGACTCTGGGGCAGAAGCAACCATGGCCTTGAATCTCGGCCCCTCTGACTAATAGCCATCGACTTCCCTAGTTCCTCTTCTTTCCCAGCCTGCCCTAAGCGAAAACCAAACACAGACCAGAAAATTCACACAGCTAGAAAGGTTATTTTCATAAATGACTTTTACTTCTTTATTGTCTCTCCTGACAGTAACTCTTGGCAAAGTGCATACAACATGAAGGCAAGCTTATCTCTCAGAAGTCATTAAAGAGATGGTCCTATGTCCTCCTTTTCTTAAACCAGTAAAATATTTTCATTTATAAAAATTAATCTAAATATAAATATTGACACTGAAGATCAAAATCACTTGATGACAAAATAATTCTTCTGGAACTATAACATATGCTTATGGTTGTTAATAGTAAATTAAATCTTTGCACTTATTTGGCACAAGGAAACCTTTATAAAAATTCAAATGCCATGGAGCAGGCTTCTTCTTCGTTTTTTGTTTTTGTTTTTTGCAAGGCTTACACAGTACACACTTTTTTTTTTGTCAAGGAAAACTGAATATTTTAACACTGTAACACAATAGTTGCTTTTCATGCCTCTTAAAGAAAACGTTCTATTTGGAACTCTGATCTTTTTTCGTTGTGTTTTTCAAATTTGCATTTGTTTGCTTTGAATCACGCCAATGGAACAAAAAGCCAAAGATTTACTTTATTCAAAGGCATCATTTCTGTTGGATAACACACACACACAGCATCAGCGAGAAGTATTATCGGAGGGTGGACCCCGCCAGGAAGGCCTCACAACACATTTCAGAGCAGCAGGTCGGGTCTGGGAATGTGCCCAGCAGTGAAAGAACATAGAAGAAGTCGGAAACAACACAGAGGGACGCTCTCGCGAGGCATTCGGATTACACTGAGCTTGCAGGTGTGACTTTGGCAAGTTCATCTCCCTGGCCCTCAGGTTTCAAATCTGAAAAATGGCGATACCTACTGGATAGGGTTGCTCTATGGATGAAAATGAGAATAATAAACATCGGTTGTGTTATTCCCTTGCCTCCCATCTTTGCCTTCTTCCTCAGATTCCGAATCTATTAGCAAAATGATCGGTTGAGTGAAATTCCAGTTCCATTTGCTTTTAGAAACTCATTCTACGTAGTCAGGCATTTGAGACCGGAAACATGGAGTTAGTATCAACTCTTTCATCCATTCAATTCACCGTTTGTCCTGGCTTTTTTCATATCTGTAAGTTTTCTGGCTACTGCTTAACCATTTATGTCTTTAAGGTCATTTTACTACTTTTGCTGAATATTTATTGGGAAGAAAATTTTGGGGGATGACATTTTTGCATTTGGCCACAGTCTGCAATGAAGCATTGACCTAAACATCATTTAGATGCGGTCATCGCTCACCCACATCATGTCCACTCTGGGCAGTGCCCTACAGTTAAGCCAATGGTGGTCTTTCTCAAGCACCTCTCCCATCCAGAGTGGGGAAAGTCTCAGGAAGTCCAAGGAAGAAGCTAAATTCTCGACGAGCCGTTGTTTCAGATGGACCTGGGCGTGGCATTGGTGGATCAGAGCTTTCATTCTGTGGCCTGTGACCGCAAAGTGACGGGAATGACTGGGGGCTCGGTGGGCTAGGGACCTAGCAGGAAGGAGGCGGCTGAAGGGAGACCTGCAGCCCCGTGGTTGAGCACTCTCCGATCTGACAGCCCCTAGTGCTCGCTTCAGGGGCAGTTCCACTTTTTCCCTTAGCATTTGCAGGACAAAGACTCTTGTAAGAGACTAGTAAGAATTGATGATGAATTGGATGATAAGACTCATCGCCCTACCTCCCACTGTCCCCCCACCCCAACCATTTTTCTTTGGACAAATTGTTGATATGTGATTCTAGCTGCATCAAAGGAATAAAAAGAAAGAGAGGAAGGAAGGAAGGAAGGGAGGGAGGGAGGAAGGAAGGAAGGAAGGAAGGAAGGAAGGAAGGGAGGGAGGGAGGGAGGAAGGGAGGAAGGGAGGGAGGGAAAGACCCTATGGATGACACACAGTAGCCAAGCAGACAGGGGAATGACGCATTTTTGGACGCAGAGCTCCGCTGCTGGAAGCCGGCGTCTAGGTGTCCCGTCTTGGACACCCCGAGGAACCTAAGGCAGAGAGTGGGCGAGACAGCAGCGCTGAAGTCGGGACGGCTTTCCGGGTGAGCTGTCAGGACAGCTGGCGCTGGGGCTCCCCAGGCCCTCTCCTCAGGTGGAACCCACACAGTGTTCGATGGCTGGGGGTCAAGGCACTGTCGTGTACGGCCGGAGGCAGTGGGTCACTGGCAGTGGAGCGCTCCTTGGCGCTAATACATCGCAGCAGGCTCCAGGGCGGGCTCCTGAGGCGAGAGCAGCGCACACTCGTCAGCCGCTGGGCACCGCGAGCGGAGGCGGTGAGACACGCCCGCGGCTTCTCTACATCATGAAAGGTACTCACGCTCACTGACCAGCTGCACACGTCCCGCTATTTAAAAAGTGATGCGTGTTTTACATGCGCATCTTAATCCACCGGAAATTTATTGTGGCTTGTGGAATGAGGCAGACTGGCGCCCTTCCCACCACTGCCCCCGGGCCGACTTCCCAAGCACATAAGAAGAGGAAAATCTACACCTTCCCTACCAGTTCCTAGTGCTTTGACACGTTCATAGGACACGTTTTCACATGCGCCTGTTACCTGCATCTGAGCTTTCCATTCTGTTCCATTCATCGTCAATACCTTTACAGCTTTTAATGTGTTTGAAAATCTGGCAGGAAAATCACCTTCACTTTGCAAAATGCATTTGTCTACTCTTTCTGATTTATTCCTATGTGAACTTTAAAAAAATCCCACTGAGATTTTTATGAGAATTGGATCAAACTATAAATTAACTTGAGAAATGACTTTTCTTACTGAACTATTGATGGGATTTACTTGTCAGTATGTCAGTAGAAGTGATATGCTTGTATCCCTGTACACTTACCTGGTGATTTACTATTTAATGTACTGCTGCGCCTAATTTGCTAATGCTGTATTTGCTACGTGCCATCTCTCTGAAGAAGGACAGCTCATGTGCAGTGTGTGGTCTGTGTGGGGTGTCACTTACCAGTCACATCGGGCTTCGGTACTTGGGGCTATGGTGGCTTCACAGCATGAATCTTTTAATTTCATTTTATTTTTTTGCTCTGGAACATTTTATATTGCGTGGGAATGAACTGTTCCTTCAAAATTTATCAGCAAAACCACTTGGCCAGAGAATCTTTTCTGAAGGTTTAATAAATTTTAAACTTTTATTTCTTAAATAACTTTTCATTTATGTTCTGATTGGATTTGATTTTATTAGAATTAAGACTTTAAAATTTATTAACATAGATTTGCATCACATTTATATATTTAAATAGAAATTTTATAACTCTATTATACGCTTTTGTTTTGTTTTATTTATTTTCTTGATTTGGCTTACAAAAATATTTCTATTTTGTATTTTCCCAAAGGACAAACTCTTCGGTTTATGATCATTTCTGTAGTTTTCTGGTGTTAATTAATTGGTTTCTGCATTTACCTTTGAGGTCTGGAATTCAATGTCTAGTTCATTAGTTTTGCCTCTTCCTTCTTTAGTGACGAAGAGAGCATTGAATACTACAGACTCGACCGGTGCAGTTTTACGTGGACCCTGTTCGCTTCGCCACACGTCATGTTGACATTGTCGAAAGCCCCTGTGGGCTTGCTTTTCTCTTCAGCCCGCGCTCCTTGGAGCATGCGGCAGCTGTGCGTGCGTGCGTGTTTGTACGTGTACTTGTGTGTGTGTGTGCACAGGCTTTGTAAGTCAGAATAAGGTTTTTGTTTACTTTAACTTTGGGGCATTTTGTTCTAATTTTGCCCTGTCCAATATGGTAGTTACTAGCTACCCATGGCTGTTTACATGTAGATTCATGAAAATTAAACAACAATGGAAACAGCATTTCTCCAAGGCAGCGGCCACGTCTGAAGCGGCCAGGAGCCCCATGGGGCCAGCACACTGGGCATCTCCATCATTTCAGAAAGGTCTGTTGAACAGTGCGTTGTTCTCGATTATTGTTGGAATAGGGGTCCAGAAGGTAGTTTTATATGCTCTACTTTGGGGAATTTATTGAAGTTTTCTTTGTAACTGGTATAAAACCAGTTTTTATAAATGGTCCATTGGTGGTTGGAAAGCGAATCCTCCATAAAGGATAAAGTTAGACAAATACCTGAATTAAGGGAATTTGAAAGCCACCAACCACGGCACAATCGACTGTCTGGCTCCGCTGTTTGCCAATGCAAGAGAGACTCAGGAGTTGTCTCTTTTATTTGACCAAAATCCAAACATCCGTCCTCCTTGTTTTCTCTCTGAATGCTTCTTGCTTTGAACTCTGCTTTGTGTTTGAAAGCACTATTTCTGTCCTTTTCTATTTTGTTTGCATTTCTTTATTAATATTGTCCACATTGTCATTGCTAATCTCTGTGTTATTTAAAAGTAACTTATTTTTAAAAATAACATTACAGTGACATTCACATAACATAAAATTCACCATTCTAGAGCGAACAGCTCAGCGGCATCGGACGTGCTCGCCGTGTGTGCCCAGCACTCCTGAGTGGCCCCAAACACCCCATTGCCGTGACCTAGACCCTCTCGCCCACTGAGGAGTTCTCTCCCATCCCCCGTGCCCGCGGCTCCTGGCCGCTGCCGACCCGTGTTCTAGCACGACAAGAGGCAATTTGTTTTTAACGCTCTGATTTATAACAGATCCCCTCCCTGGCCTTAGTGGTCTGCCCTTCTAGTGTACTAATGAATCTCTTAGCGCTTGGAAGGAACAGCCAGGAGCAAGATAATTGGACTTTGAAAGGTCAGGGGTAATGGCTGACCAAGGAGGAACGCTGCCTTCTGGTGCCTAATAGATGCGGTGATTGGTACTTCAAAATGGCATGCCCGGCCCTGGCTGGGGTGGCTCAGTGGATTGAGCGTCACCCTGCGAACCAAAAGGTCAAGGGTTTGCTTCCCAGTGGGGGCACATGCCCGGGTTGCTGGCCAGGTCCCCAGTGGGGGTGTGCGAGAGGCAACCAGCTGATGTTTCCCTTGCACATCGATGTTTCTCTCCCTCTCTTTCTCCCTACCTCCCCTCTCTCTAAAAAGAAATAAAATCTTTTAAAAAATGGCATGCCCAGCATTATGCCGTTGCCTGGTGCTTTTGCACTCAGGACACGGGGACGAGGAGAAAGAGCATGGGGAAGGGACTGACGGGTGATGCATAGAAGATTATATTTCATTGCCTCGGTCTTGTCACCCCAGACATCATCTGCCCGTGGCAATGGTACTCCTGAGGCATTTTAGCTGGATCCTCATATTCTTTACTAGCAGTATCAAACATTTGCCCAAATTCTGAAGCCTATGCTGGTGTTCAGGCAGATAATCTGTTAGCCCTGTTGCCATGATCTCCAGAGTGGATGCAGACTGTCTCCTGCCCTTTCTTTGCCTCGCTTAGGGGCAGTTGCTGACTTTTTTTCGGGACTGCGACAAGTGGCTCACAGGAAATTTAAGAAAGAGTGACTGTGTCTCAGAAACACAATAAAAACTCCTATACTTCTAGCAGACCTTACCTTCTGGTGTCTCTATTTTTATTTGTTATAGCAAATTGGTTTCTACAAGGAGGTGGAGATACGGTTCAGAGGGTGTATCCCCACAGCAAAGAGGCCAGCAATGCCAGGCAGGGGTTCGTCCCTTCTCTTAGATCCCACCCCCTCCCCCAACAGACCATGAGACCCTGCAGAAAGGATGCTTCCTGGGGCTGTGCCGGGGAAGCTGCAGGCAGGCGGCTGCAGAACGGAGGTACCACCTACAGTGAAAGTGATGGGCATTAAGACAGAAATGACATTTACCATCAGATCCTCGGTGGCGCTATGGCTGACTTTAGTCCTGCTGGTCGAGGAGCCTTGGAGAATGAAGTTGCGGTTGAATGTTTTAATGGTGGTCACTGAAGATGCCTCCAGTTTTTCAGCTGAAAGGAAACCAGTGAGAACAAGCGTTACCCAGAGGCTGGACTGAGTGTCAGGGAACACAGGCCAGGTGCCAGTGTCTCAGGTTACCCAGATATTTGTTCTGGACGTGGAATCTCATTCTGGTCCATGGGTCTGACTGTGGACTTGTTTTGTGTTTATTTTTGTAAGGCATCATTAGCAGCTTTCTGCGAAAAGGTAGCTTGGAGGTAATCCAATACAGCTCATAAATTCTGATTGGCCATTTGGAAATATGAAAGGTTCTGAAAACTGGACACATTTATAACTTTGGAGCCAAAATTGTCTGATGGCAAAATGTGACTTGAACTGACATGCGGCCATTTACGTCCGTGTCCACCCCACCGAGTGTGAACACGCCCACGCTTCCCTGCAAGGACACTGATGTGTTTATCAGGGGCTGCCCCACACACCACGGGGCGGGGGCGAGGGGGGCTGTTATAAAATATACAGTACTGATACCATATTACCTGTCTTATTTTTATTTTTCAATTACAGTTCATCTTCAATATTATTCTGTATTAGTTTCAGATGTACAGTATAGTGGTAAGAAAATCATGTGCTTTACAGCGTGGTCCCCCTCCGCTGCTCCAAGTACCCTCCTGGCCCCGTACCTAGTTATCACGACGTTACCGGCTACAGTTCCTGTGCTGTAATCTACACATCTGTGGTTACTCTGCAGCTTGCAACTTGTCCTGCTTAATCCCTCACCTTTGCCACCCAGCCCCCCAAGCCCCTTCCCTTAACGTCCAAGAAATTCTAAAGCATATACTGACCTAAGGGTTTCAAATAAGGTATTGTGGACCTATAATAAATTAAAAAAATCCTCACCTGAGGATATGTTTATTGATTATAAGAGAGAGAGAGAGAGAGAGAGAGAGAGAGAGAGAGAGAGACATTGATGTGAGAGAGAAACATCAATTGGTTACCTCTTGTGCATACCCTGACTGGGGATCAAACCCACAACCTAGGTATATGCCCTGACTGGGGATTGAACCTGAAACTTTTTTGGTGTATGGAAATGACGCTCCCACCTACTGAGCCCCCTGGCCAGGGCTATGATAAATTTTAATCGTATAAGTTTTTGTGGAATATAAAGTTGGCAACCAATAACTGCCTGGACAAGGAATGGTAGAACCAAGATTTAAACATATATCTTCTGACATTCTACTCCTTTAATTCATAGATCTAAGTTTCTGGTTTGGCATCATCATTATGTGGCTCCTGAATCCAGAGAAACGGTTGACAATGTCCAGGATAAGGGTGACACAGTTGACATCACTGGAGACCCTTCCAGGTTAGACGCTTCTGGTGCCCTGCCCAAGTCTCCCTGACAGTCACTGTTCCAGCACATTCTGATGGCACCCACAGCAAGCGCTGCCACTCCCTGTTGCCCAGGCATGGGGCAGGTCAGAAGTACCAGGAAGTTAATGCCCCACAGGAAAAACCTGCAGCCAGTGATGGATGAGAGTTGAAACAGCTCACCTTGCTACTCTTTGGGCAAGAAACTCTAAGGTGCCATCAATACTGTCTCCCAGAAATTCCCAGAAGTATTTAACACCTCACATTGGCTTAACTTTCTTCCCTGAGTCATTTCTCTCTTCCCCTACCAGTGCTTATTGGAATCACCTCCCAAATACACAACTTGCACTCATATCCTTGTCCAGGGTCTGCTTCTTGAGACTGTCCACAAGAGCAGTTCCGGGTGCGAACCCCCCTTTAGATATGGTCCTCAAACACAGACTTCTGAGTTACTCAAAGTCAGGCTCAATTCTCTGGTTTTCATTTAAGCGGACCTTTCACGGGCGGAGCGGGCAGTTTCCTCCTCTGCTGTCTCGATGTGTCTATAGTTTGTACCTACAAACAGAACACAGCGATCAACACACCTTCTCAAAGCCAAAACCTTTCACCCCTTCAATTTTCTAGGCTGTGCAAAATTCCCACGGAAGGAGTGAGGGACAAACGCACCTGGTTCCTTTGCTTCTGATCTCGTTTTCTTGTGAGGCGCACGCACGGCGCAATGTTTAAGCCTGCGATGGTCAAGGCTGAAATTCGGCTTTCGATGTCAGAAATCTTAATGTAACAGAAAGACAGAATTGGCAGGGAGAATACACAGGAAGAGAGAGTCTTTGCTAAAAGTGTCATAAATCTATAAAGAACAAATGTGCTTTGATGTATGCTCATTCATTTGTTCATTCAACCTCTACCAGGCACTTCTCTACCTAGTGCTGTAGTGAGAAAACAGAACACAGGCCCTTCTTTGTAAGTTTAACTTTCCAGTTGGTAAATCCAGAGCATCGTCCATGTGAGAGTACCTCTAGGGATACACGGAAGCCCAGGGAACCATGGGAATTCTGGCCAGGGCCTTCTAAAGTGGGGGTGATCAGGGAAGGCTTCTATGGGAGGTAACACTTGATGTGAGCTTTGAAAGGCAAGTACAATGGACAGTCCTGATTCATTTTCCAATGACATCATGAATCCAAAACCAGAGACTGAGTCTCAGGAGGGATCCCCCCGCAACCTCTGGTTCAAGTCCATTTCCTCTATTAAAAGGCCAAGTGGCCTTGAGAAACTCCTTCCTCTCTCTGGAATGTAACATTGACTGAAACACTGGAAGGCCAGAAGTAGCTCAGATTTCCTTTCAACAGCATCTTAAGGCAGGTAGAGAGAGCAAGAGCCCCCTCAGGGCCAGAAAGAGCACTGGCCCATCCCTGTCCCGGGGATGAAGAAGACACAGAACCTACTCTTAGAAAATGGCATTATTGTATGTTGTCACCACACCAAGTGCTTTAAACAAGGGAACTTGCTCATGAACTCATCCATAATCCAATGGCATAGGCACCATTCTCTCGGGTTTACAGATGAGGAAGCTGTGGCTCAGAGGGATAAGTAACACACCCCACATCTCACATGTGGTCTGGGCAGACCTTGGCATTGATGCCAAGGCCTCTGCTCTTGCCACACTGCCACATTCTCAGAGCACTTTGCCAAGGCTGGCATGGGGGACACTGGAAGGGGCAGGAAAAGACTGGCAGAATTGAGAGAGGAGGTGGTCCCGCTGAGGTGGCGCAGACTGAATGGCAAACGTCGGCCCAGCAGCCAACAGGTGCTCTGCCCCACTTGAGGGCCCACTGCCTCCCCCCTCCCTCGGCTGTTTTGTGCCGCTCAAGTCCGATATATTATCTAGGTGATCATTTGGGAGAGGAAGGCTGTACTCCGAAAGAGGAGGGTTTGGTGGAATCCACTCTGCAGGATCATAGCCAGGCAAGTGAGCTAGAAATGGCAGGCAGTGAGAGAGACGAAGGCTTTGAAATGGCCCTTGTGGAAGATGGGGTGCTCTCTCCTTTTGCCCGGTGGTCCCCCATGTGGGCAGAGAGGAGAGTTCCTACCTGGAGCTCAGCATGGTGGACCTGGGCTGCAGCCGTGGCCACCTGGTCCTCCAGATCTGCCAGTTCGGTCTCATTGGTGCCGCTGTGGATGCCCCGGGCAGCATCCGCCAGCTCACTCAGCTGGCCTTCGAGCCCGTACACGGTGCCTGCTGCCAGGTACACCTGCGAAGGAGGCACAGTCTCGAGCTCAGGGCTGCAGACCAGTGGGGCTTTTCAGGGGACCCTGGGAATTCAGGGGAGCGAGAGAGAACTAGACTCGTCATGGGGGGTGAAGGACAGGGAATGCCCCCACATATAAACGTTTTTTGTGCTTAAATGGCGGCATGCAGGCTTGCCACCCCCTCACTGTTAATGCCCCTCCCTGAGCTTTCCTGCGAGAAAAAGCAGTTTGTAAAATTTGGAAATACAATAAAATCATTTAAAAAATGCATGACATCAGCTATGTAAATTGTGAATTTGTCCAGTGACTATAACAATTATACTATCAAGACAGAAAAAACAAAGGGAAAAAAATGTATGGTGTGGTTTTTTGAATAAAAATTTTGGTTGGTATTTTGTAATTGAGAAAAATTCAGAAAACATGAAATGGATGAAATTAATTGAAAACAATTACAAATTTTGAGTGACTTATCTTTGATTAATTACCTTCAGCTTGCTTGCAACAGGGTAAGGGAATTAAACAACTTGCAATTATAGTAGGAAAATA